>JACDJE010000194.1:44706-67507 GCA_016647715.1 Pavo muticus | reverse complement strand
ATTTACTAGGAGCCATCATTGAGAAGCAGCATAATGTGCATGTACAACGTGTGGTCAGACACTCAAAGAGATCACCTTCATCTCAAAGATGCAGCCTGAACAGAGAGATATCTGGAAGACAGCAATACGTATATATACATGTCATAAAAAGAAATCCCATGTAGGTCATTAACAAAGCAAAGGCACCAATTAAGCATAGTTTTCTCTCACTAAAGGAAGTATTTCAAAAGCATTCTTTCAAAATGCTGATATATGGAATTAATTATAACCTCCAAAGTTCACCATCTGCAAGAACCTACGAGTTGAGGTGGATGTCAAACTTAAGAAGACACAGAAGTAATATAATCCTGTGTTTAGATCAGCTGTGGTTCACAGCACCTACGTCCGTCATTATAAAACAAAAGCATGCTACCATAGAGGAGAAATGGGTAATGGCATCTCCCACCTCATCCTGTGAGGTTCACAAAGAGGCTGTCTCCACAAGTCTTACCCAGCAACTGCTGATCTGCAGTAAGAGCAGAGTACTGCAGGTTCCCCAACTGACTGCCCCGGGAAAGAGAAAAGACAGAAGGAAGATGAGACTCTAGCTTTAAATCAAGCCCTTCATATATTACCTTTTTTTTTTTTTTTTTTTTTCTATTTTTAAAGGGCAATGTTCTCCCTTCTGTTTACAGTACATTATACCTTGACTCATAACATCTTATTCTATTTACATTCATTTGTGGAAGTTTTTAAAACTTAGTTGGGCTGTGTTGCTTAAGAGTGATGGAAAGCAAGTTCCACTGACATTACAAAACAGGGAATAAAGGCAAGTGTTTTTCCTGAAGGCACCTGCAAGTGCAGACCTGCTACAGACTTTCTCTACGTTCTCTTGCTACATTTCAAGATAGTATGGAATTGTAGTCCAGCGTTGCTAGACACAATGCAATTCAACAAAATGTACATAATTTCAAGTATAAGGATAAAATGATTCATTTTCAAAAAGAACATCAACTATGCTTTTAAGAACAGTAGCTTCATTACGCAATGAAAACAAATGACCCAAAGTCTAACTTGCATTTGAACTTTTTGTACCATTAAAAAGCATTTTTAAATAGCTACTTGCCTGGAAAGACCAGCTGAAAGATCCGCTGTACTCCGCTGGCAGGTATAAAATATCCGCAGTCTCTAAAAAATTCAGGTAGATGGTCTCTGTCCATTTTTTGGCCAAACTCTCTCTTGGAAAACATTGCTTCATAAACTAAGAAGAGAAGATTCCATTAGATATGTATTTACAATATGCTATTAGATACCGATTTTTCTAGAAATATTTTCTTTAGGATCAAGTTAATCCATTTGATAAACTAAGTATGGAAACATAGACCTATGTGGAGATCTGATTATTGGGTAGCTTGCTGCTAGCTCAATTTTGCAGTAAAGTGAAACTCACATCATCCTTACCAAACACCATGGGGAACAGATAGGTTGAAAGAATTCTTTCCCCATATAAGAATTTCTCAGCAGGGAAAGCTGATGAGCTAGTCCCTGCAAAACTAGGCTCGTAGAAAGAGGCTGAGGCAAGTAGATAATTATAGCGGTTCATACTCTTCTTTTATTTGGCAAACATGCTCAACGTATCTAAAATAATATTTTAAACTGCTGCCCCTAAAATTAAATGCAGGTGAAAAAACTCCCAGTGTAAGACATTGCCTCTAGTAATGTCATAATGGAGATGCCTGTAGATGCATTGCCTAGGACAATTAGAAAAAACAGACACACATACATTCGATTATTATTATTTTTTTTTTTTTACAAATTTAATATATTTAAAAATATAGCTTAGTCAAATACATTAACTTGGAAATAGGTATTGTGTGCTTAGTTTGCACTGCTCAGGGAGGATAAAGTATGAATTAAAAATGAAAATCCTTAGTCATCTATACTTTGAGGTCCACAGCTGATCTACCTAGCCCACAGATTTTTTTCAGAATTGGTGCCAAAAATCTTCCTCCCTGAGAGACAGAGGATATCTGTCTAGCTAATTTACTATCGATTGATGGAACCAATAATTCTCCTGTAAGGGTTAACAGTAATAGATCAAATTACATTCTATGCTATGTGTGAGCATCTATAACGTCTGTTTCTGTCTTCATCAAAGAAGAGCAAATTAATGTCAATTTAGCATTCCAGAAAAACAGGATCTGTCTTTTAAGTCAGACTTTGCACTCTAATTTTTGAAGACCATAATGATAAAACAACAACAAAAGACAATACACTGAGCTGCAATATCCTGTCATATCTACAAAGATGCTTTGAAGGTAAAACGTTAAGACTTCCTGTTAAAGCACCAGTGACAACCACTGAAGAGCATTTCATCACAATATGAAGAGCAGTACAAATTTTTCAGTCAGCCAGCATGACCCAGTGTGTTATGAACTATTCAGCCTGGAAAAAAGATACACTTTTTCAGGAGGATATAGACTACACTCTAAGAGTTAATTAGTTTTATTGATATTTTTTTCATAACATATGAGAGAAAAAAAAACCTCACTTATGTATATAGTATGTAAAGTCTATACATATATATTTCATATGTGGAGATAGGAATACAAGACCTGATTATGGAATTCTGAAGTAAACACTGAGACTATGTCATCAACCTCCAGAAGCTATTTTTTCCAAATATATATTAATTACATGATTTGCATCAGTAGTGCATTTTGAGGGAACTCAAAACCTACCCACAGAATATGTTCAAATTAAGTATTAAAATCCTCCTTCTCTTTGCTCAAACATAAAACTTTATGGATGTAGACTCAAAGGACTGAATGAAAATTGGAATCAAAATTTAAGTAATTAATACATTTCATGCTCAAAAGGTGTAAGAATCAATCAGAATAAACTTTCAGTTTTTAATGGGTAGTATATTTTTATTTCTCTGGAATGCTTATTTATAGTAGAAAAAAAGAAAGCAGCACATCTAAGTCCAATGTGGAGTGTTGTTGTTTTGATGCATAGTTGAAAACTCAAACTAATTTTTGTTTTCTCAGCTTTTTCCTACCAGGAAAGCTATTCTCTACTGTATGCTCTCATCTAACCTTAAATATCCTCTGTAATGCAGCAGCCACGTCTTCCTCTGGAAGAGGAATTTGAAGGGCAACACATTAATTAAAAATGAAATTTAGATTATATTTTGCAGTCTAAACTGTTTTTTCTTTTCTTTAATATCTTCCCATATCCTTTGGGTAAGAAGAATGACACAAATATTAATATTCAAAAGAATGCAGAAGGCAGTGAGCAGAGCATCTGGAGTTAAGGAACAGGCAGCTTTGGTATTAGTCAACTATTTCCTTTTCTTTCAGCATTTTTTTGATTACTTATCATGAGAACCATCAAGAAGAGCAGCCTTCAAGCTAGTGACATTTATGCTCCTCCCAGTCATTGCAGTTTACCTGTTGTGTTTGTCTATGAGTTTTGTAACATGCAGATGAACTGTAATACGTATCGTATTACACAGGAAAGTCATCAAACACGAGAAAAAAAACCAAGTGTAAAATTAGTTTCATTAATAAAATTTTCAATACACAGATTGCTCAAAAAATATCCAAAGGTATCTTCTTTTCAAGTCTCTCTAAACATGCAGGTTATTTGTTTCTTTGTAGGAGATAATATGATGCTATTCATTTTTCACGTGATCCTTAAAAAAATAACATCAATAATACTAGGGAAAACATACTGGTCAGAATGAATGAAAAGGGTTAAGTACCAGGACAAGTATGATGGTACTCAGTTTTGCACTTTCTCATATACTGTGTCATTAGAAATCCTCCTTCTCGACATTACATGATATTACCCATCACTTAACAGTTAGTAGTCTAAGACCCACATCATGTTGACACAACAATAATAATTATTATTTTCTTTATGAAGTGACTGGGAGAGTTTCTTTATTCAAACTAAATCCTACAATTCTGAAGTCCTGAAATGACATCTTAGAAATGCAGCTGTCCATAAGGGGAAATGAAATCTGCCTTGTACCAAAAACCATTTAAAAATGATTGTGCTGTGGAATATTACTTAAGAAGTGCCAGACTACTGGAATTAAGATAAAGGTAATTTTGTGTTAAATGCAATTACTTACATTTTTTCTTGTCCATCCAGTCTTCTAATTCAAAATAATGAAGTGGTGTAGACAGATCCAAAACACCAGCTCGACTTTTAATGCGTGCCATCATGTTACGGTAGCACTTTACAGTTGCTAGTAAGGATGGCCCATGACTTGCCGACTATAATTAAAGATATATTTCACTTTCATTACTATAAGAAATGAGTGAAAAGGGAAAAAAAAAAAAAAAAACAGACAAGGAGATGGAACTGAGAGATGTGCAGCATGTAAGAAAATCTTAAAAGAAAACAAGAATAAATTCCACTGCTGTATACACGTGGACAGATATGTGAAAACAATTACTCCACAGTGCTGATACAAAATAGTCCATTCCAGAGCTGATTAGATAAAACTATTGGATAAAACTATTTTTGGATAAACACATTTTATTCCAAATTACAGAAGTATGTCAGGAACTGTGTGAAATAGAAAATACTATCTGCAGAGTCTGGGTGGAAGAACAAGGTACTGTATCTCAGCAGAGGAAAAGTGGAACAGTGAACTTGGCAAGGTGAAAAACTTCATGTTCAACATTTGTTTTTTGATTAAAAGTATGTCATAGGAGGAAAACTACATATTTGTCTCCTGCAGCCCAGAAGTAGATATGAAGACATGTAGTTTTACCTCATTGTCAATTATATCAGCAGCAAAAACTACTTCTCCTCCTGTATATAAAGTGAAGGAACATTTTTAAAGGTTGATTATTACCAAATAATATGACCTGATTTTTATCACCTATTTTAGGATTCTGGAAAACTAATAAAATAGATAGTTTAATGAATGACTCAGTTCCTACTTGACCCACTTAGTTCAATGAGATACAAGTTTTCTTACAGCATGCTTCTCCGACAAGGGGCTTAGACATCACTAGAAAAATGATAACTGAAGTTGTGCAGCCTCCACAAGCACCCAACCTGCAATATGCATAAGCTCTTCTAACATGATATAAACTCTGAGATTGAAATCAGAAGTGTGTATTATGGCATTGGTGTTATATCATTTCTCAGGAAACGACATTTCATTTAGCAATACTTGCTGAAAAACAAGAACAGTAACTACACTGTAGAATCCATGTTTTTTGTTCAGTAGTTCAAGCATAAAACAAAGTTGGAGGAAGAAGAGTGCAATAACAGTCTGCTACCCATAGCTTGTTTACCTCAAAAACTGCAAGCCCTTCAATTAACAATACAATACGCATGCATAACAAGAGTACTTAAGGGCAAAAGGATCATAGGTCACACAGGCTATTCTCTTCTAAAAATAATAGAGAGAATTTTTAACAATAAAGTGATAGAAACAGGTTCCAGCAGAGAACTCACTATCACTGAATTAGCTCTGACTTTGAAGGAGCAGATCAGCAATGGCAGACAAACTAGCTGAGCACAGTTTTTTTTTTTCATTGCCAAATAGTAATAATTCTTACACTACTAGAATTTAAGCAGTACATGGATTAAACAATCAAAACATTACCTTGATCTTTACTCTCTTATATGCCCTACGTACAAGCCACCCTCTCACATATCTTTGAATGCAAAGGACTGCTTTAAGTTCTTCTCTATTGCTAGGATGCTTTCTACTATCACAAACAGCTTCAAAGATTTCTGGGTGAGTTACATTCTTCTTTAGCTTCTTCTGGGTTTGAAGGGAAAGGCATTTATCACTAGAAATTAAAGTACAGAAAAATTGTTTTTCAGTTTTGTAGAAAAATGTTTGAACTATGAATCAAAATTCTAGTACACAAATTTCAATTTGCACTTAAAATAATTACAAAATCACATACAAACCTTTCACTTACATGAATAGCTTGAAAAGACTGAAAATAAACTGATGGTGATTTACCATTTACAATTACAGAATAACCATCCAAATTACTCAAAAAATATTTTGTTACAGATGCATAGATCTGCTGAATTCCCATGCTTTTGTAAAAGATAAGGATTAAGTTACTATTTTAAACATCTTTAATATTTTCAATTCCCATTCAATCACACAGCTTTTTCCATCCATCCCAGGAGTATGCAAAAACCATATCTAATGTGAAAAACACTTTTCTGAAGTAATGACTTTGAGTCAGGCTAAAAAAAAAACCAAATTATGTTTAATATATATATATTTTTTTCTTACAACGGACATAATATCTCTAGTAGATAGACGCTCTGAAACCCTTAAGTATCCCTTCTATCTGAATGCTAACTTTCATAGCTTTTATTAATGTGTTGGGAAATTAATCAGGAAATTTTCCATTAAATTTCAAAAAAAAAACCAAAAACATTTTACAAGTACATAGAAATATACTGAAGTCAATCCTTTTCATAAGAACATACAAAGAAGGGCTGTATTGGAGTTTTTCCTTTCAAAATAAGATAGCAGAAACACCAGACCCATCAAGATATTCAATAACCTGAACTGTATATTTTTCTGTCATGGAAAAAAACAATAAAAAATCATTTTTAAACCCAGAAATATATCAATTTTGTCTTCATTAAAACAAACAGACAAAAAACAAAAACAAGAAATGAACTCTCTAAAGTGGTTAATCAAAGCACTAGATTTTGCATTTGAAGCTGTGTAACTAGCAAAAATGTAAACTGAAATATAGCTGAGGATTTTTTTCATGTAACATATTCAGAGCTTTCTTTTTTTTCTCAAGGAAATAATCATTTTTATAGTTAAGGTCATAAGTAACTATATATTGTAAAGTCAGTTGCAGTTTTACTTACTACATCCAGATTATGCCAAGACTAAACCAATCTGCTTGAAATATAATATGATAGGAAAATGTTTTTTGATGTCTGGTCTTAATTAAGCAAGGTGTTAATCAGATAAAAATGCTTGAGATACGGAGATCTGAGCACTACTCAAAATCTTGTGATTTCACTTGCTTGACTGGATTTTTATTTTGTTGTTATAATCATTTTTTGAAGATGAAATAGCTTAGATGATGAATTCCAAACTAGGTATTTTCTGGTGTTCTGCAGCACTTTCTCCTTCTAGCCAAGAGCCTACAAGACTTTTAATCAGACCATCTTTTTATAATTAAAAAGTATCATTTGCACTTATTCATCATTTCAGTTTGTGCTACAAAGAAAAATCTGTCCCATAAATCTTGATCTCTCCACTGGCTAAAAAAACCTCCAGGTATTTCATATCACTTCCCAGTATGGGACCACAATCTCACCACTCACAACCTGATACACCCTCTATCTTCTCGGAGTGAACAAAAAATTCATCTATCAGCTTAACTCAGCCCTATACCAACGGTATTGATTATTTTTCCCAGAAATTATAACAGAGAGCAACATTTCAACTTGCTTACAGGGTTTCATAGAAATTGAAGTTTCTTGAGTTGCACAGGGGATGCCATGAGTGGATTCATCTCCACGGCCATTTCCAGACAGGTCTAGCCAGTTTGCAGGTAATGCCTATTTACTGTGTCAAGCATTAAGATATCCGAGGACTACACTGCAGAACAGATCAGATCCACTGCCTTCAAAGGCCAGGGACATCACTATGTCGGATGCACAAGAAGGGAAGTACCTGATTTATTAGATACATGTGCATAAAGACTGCACACAATATTTCTATTGTTTGGGGGTTTTTTCCAAATTTTGAGAAAAAGGTTATCAGAGATGATTATCTACATGAGAGGGCAGGTCCCTTTCTGTTAACCTACAGGAAGAAAAATTTGAGAACTTTTCTTGGCACTGTCATCAGATTTGTATTTTAGATACAGTTTGATTTTTCAAGAAAGCCCTCAAATCACTACGTAAGTTGGTATGGAGAGGTGGGTTATCTGTGGAAGTAGGGCACTTAAATGTAAGGAAAGAAAGTCTTTCTAACACCAACAAATATTAAATTAATGCTTTTTTATGAAAACGTGATTCAGAACAATTCTGAGAGTCTGCAACTACTTAGTCTTTTTAAAAGCATAATAACAAAAAAATATGGAAGATATGGACAAGAGCTTGTTTGAAATATCAAACATATAATCAAGCCTTCTCTTAGGTACAGCAGCTGCCTGCACTACAAATGTCTTTGTAAAATCAAATTCATTCTGCAGAAGCGATGGCAATGCATTGACTGGATCTTCCTACTGAATTATGCATGTGGCTATTTTTCTATCATCTCACAATTTAATTTCATGCAATTTACATATGCTGATTAATAGCGCAGTGCAAAGATGTATTTAATATAATCTGGCACTGGTGTATAAATAATGTCTTGTACTGGTACTTTGTACTTTTCTTAAAGATTAACTTCAGTTAATGTTGTATACAAGTTACACTGTCCTTTCACTTATATATATATATAACAAAAAATGCATACTAAACTACCACTTGCTTAATGCAATTTCTATCAGTTACACTACCTCTAAATAAGCTCTTTTGTGACCAGATTTGTTGTTTTATTGAAGAAAATAGCTAGAAAGGGAAAAAAAAAAAAAGTGTGTTTTATTTGTGTTTTATTTAAAGAGTGTTTAGAACATTCTAGGTCAGAATAAATACCAGGCATGATGTTTGAAGAGGAATTTCTATCAAACCATCAGTTTCTCTACATTAATATATATTTCCATCACTTAAAAATTGCAGTTCAGATATTGCTACTAATTAGTTTTGGCTGATACTGGAGTATTTTGTATGCCCCATTTATAAAAGCTGTTTGCCCATCTGTTAATAGGTTGGAAGTGATTAAAGGACACTTATTTTGGCTGTTGCAAAGGCCAAATCATTTTAAAGCTGCAAATATGTGACAAAATCAGCTAAAGGTTTGCCAAGTTCAGGACCTGATTTTCCTAAAGATTTGTAGTGTCTGCTTCCTCCCCCTCCTGCTTGAAGCATCTTTGAGTCTTCAGTATACAAATACGAAACTTCAGCCTAGTAATGTTAGGCCACACCTGTTAACTGTCTGAATACCCATGCCTTCTCTTCTTGCCTATTGTTTCATCAATGCGAATAAAAGAGCAGGAAAACGAGACACAGGTGAATTCAGGTAATATCAGAGGAAAGAAAAGACAAAAAAAGTAAAGAATTGTATGAAAACTATAGTCACATAGAGTGAGCTGGCAATCAACAGCAAACAAAAATCTCTAATAACAAGAGACCTGTGTGTGCCATTTTTATGAGATAATTGAAGCCTCCAGTTTCACCTTTGGAAGAATATTTCAGTCACAAATTTAACTTAAACAATTATATGAATAAGACTCATGCATCCTATGGCCTAACTGAAGGCAAGTTTCACATACTAAACTATATCCTGTTCTTTTTCCATATAATAACTTGATGCTTTAAAGTATCAGGGTAAAACTCAAGCTGACCTTTATTCCAGGAGAAAAGTAACAATGGATATGTGAAAAGAGTTTTCAAACAGATATTCTAACACTGGTTGGTCGGAAATTCCCTGAATAACTTACTCTTTAACTGGATTTCAAAGGTAATATCAAAGGGAAAAGACCAGTTACTAACTCTAGACTTACTTGCTTCATCTGCAAAATTAAATTTATAAATGAGCAACATGAAGTGCTACCGATGTACATTAAAGACATACCACCTTCATTGTATTTCTCTAATGGAAAATCTGTCAGGCACTTTCTTTAATGATTATATGTCTTAAAAATTCAACAAATGAAAGGATTATCACCGAAATCATATTAATCGGCAGAGGATTAACAGCCTACTGTTGAAAGACTTCATGAACTGCAATAGGAGACGATCTGAAATAAAAAATGCAAAGAGCTCTGCACATAAATAGTGCAGAAGAACTGTAGAGGTTGAAGCAGAAAAAGTGAAAAGGGGTTGAAACAAAGACTACTGATGTGAATAAAATCTTTCAGTATCAAAAATAAAACAAAACTGTAAGAAACGTGCTATACACTGTAACATCCTCACCACCTATGTACAGTTTACTCATTTCCTTTCTAAGTTTCTGTAGCCAATTGTCCTCTCTTTCTCACTTGTAATTTCAATCACATTTAGATACATTATCTGAAATGTTTTTCAAGAATGAAACACATTGTTATTGACCATTCTGAATCTAATGAAAGACTGAGAATGAAGTCTTGATATTCTCCTGGTACAGTTTTCTTTAATGGTTAGGAAGAGTTTACAAAAATTTGGGCACACAGATATATTGCCGTACTTTGCCTGTCTGTAGAACCATAATGAAACTGTGGCCAGGCATTTCCTGTTACTTAATGGCCAGAGTTAATTTCATCAAACCTAATACAGCAGCTATCCATATTCATGAAAACACTTAAGGATGTGTTTGATTTTAGCTTTAGTGCAATTTTAGGATATGCCTGAAATCAGGCACATACTTAAAATGCCACGCTGAATTGGAAGGGAGGCAATTGTATGCTTACCTGAGCTAAAGTTAAAATTAAGCATGTGCTTAAGTGTTTTGCTGAATACAGACAGAGCGCTGAACAGGAGCCCAGTGATTACTCACAAGTGTCAGTATGTTCTTAATCCAGAAATTATCACTATACAAATAAAATCTGAAGATATGCATATACATAATCAATGTATGGCTGAGTAGAATTTTGATGACCAGCTAATTACAATTCTTGCAGACATAAATAGGAAAGATGATGAAACACTGCTTAAATTCAAAGACATATCCCAAATTATTCACTCAGGATGTTCACAGAAGACAAAATATGACAGTAAAACAACATGGATGCATAAAGAGAAGCTGTAATGACAGACACAACAGCTTTAACTTTCAGCTGAAGACAGTTTTCAACATTAGTGAGCTCAATTTAATTGATCTTATAGCTTGGTACTAGAATTTGCCCAGTATCCTGAGGACATAGTGAAATTAAAAAAAAAGATCTGGTTCATCAGACCATGTGAACCATGCCCAGAATTGTCATTCTAAGGTTTTGCAACTTAGTGACATTGAAAATCTATAGATTCTATTAGAAATAATGTAAATGCATGACTAAGACCCATTCATGCTTCTTAATTCCTTTGTCAGTTTCAATATGAATTTCAATAAGAAAAAACATTGGAAAGTACATTTGAAAACAAATCAGTTTCATCTGCTGTTTTAACAAAAGATTAATAGGAAAAAAAGCACCTCAATTTTTTCCTTTCTAGTTTACCACCCGATGCAGCACATTTCTTTTTGTTGGTTTGGAAGTCTATCTGGAAAGACAGAAGAGAAGAAAGATCTAGTGAATTAGATGATAGGTACTCCCTGTTTATCTGTCTTTGGTTCTAATTCTAGCATTGTCTCATTTAATCAATACAAAAACACAAAATACAAAATGTTTTTCCTCATAGAACCGCTTGCGTAGATGAGTTTGGTTAGTATTTGTTGTGCTGTATTTCTGCTCTGGCTAACTCTTAAAAAGGATACATCCTTTGGTAAAAGAAAAAAAAACAGCATATAATAGAATAACAATGGAATAACATAACTATAACCCATCTTGGTTGTCCTTTTCTAGTATGAAATATGGCTTTTCTCACATACATTTTCATGCTGTATTTACTGATGATGAATATCATATACCGTTTTTACAACCCATTGATTCAGTATCATGAGATCTAACTAAAAGGTAACTGAGCAGCAGTAAAATCTTGAAAGCAGGGGAAAGGCTGATAAAAAATAATGATCTCTGCCAATCTCACACTTTATCTTTCGGACACCTTTAGTTTTTAGGACAGTCTGATTGGCATGCAATATTAAGATATGCATGCACTAGGGATGCAGTAAGAACTATGTCCTGGTCAGCAGCCAGCTACATGAATGTTTTCATGTTCTTAATATATTCCAGCTAGTTTATCAATACTACAGATGATATCAGGAATCTCCCTGTCAGTTAAGGACAGGTGATTCACACCTATCAAACTCACAGACAAGTCCTATTGATTCCATGCTACCATCCCACATACTATTGGCTACATCATGATCCCTAGTCTTGTTTACAGAAACTAGAGTCTTGCATGTAACTGTATACTAGCCTTGCCTATTATCTACCACCTTAGGTTCTACACTGCTCCTTTTTTCCTCCTGTTATCTCAGTCCAGCTCACAGTCATTCTATTCTCCCAGCTCAGGGGATAACACTTCCTCTGATTCTTCTTCTGGTCTGATATGCTTGGCTTCTGTCATTAATTGTTACTAACTCCTGACTCTGGCCTCTCTTCACACTGCAATCTGTCTCAAGGCACACAGACAGGAAGATGTTTTCTGTTCACCCCTAAGCTGTTTTTCCTCCCATACACAAACTCCTACTATATTTTAGAGTCCATTTAGTGATGAGTGAATTTGAGAAAACTAACCAGAATAATTCTAAATTCCGAACTGTGTGAAAATGCCAACTTTAGAGCAAATCCAGGTATACGCTTTTAGAGTACTTCCCTCCACCAAACATATTCATTAATTTTACAGTCACCAGAATGTTTCGATAAGCAAATAACAAAATATGATTTAGTTTGAAAAATCTTAATAGTATGTGCTAAAGTAATGCTGGCAATGCACTAAGTATACCTTAACCACTCTTTCAAGAATGATATTTAGCAAATCTACACACAGAGCCTAAATGCGAGACACTGATTACCATTTTTTAATCAAAGACTGCCAGTTTTAAGTTTTCAAGTCAGTGCACAGACTTGTATTGCAGATTTCAACCACTGAGGTATGGGTTACCCAAACATTAGAGAAAAACAGGTTTTTTTAATGAAGCTACTACACTTCAAGTAAATGCTACTGTAGAAAGAGGGCCTGGCTCTGTATACCCTTTTATTCTGTTGGATTATCATCTATCAATTAAGTGTTATCTCTAGGGAGAGTTAAAATGAATGCACATTATCAGGAATAGCCTTATTTAATTTCTGATTTTTATAGGTATGTCGTTCTTTGGTCATTTATTTAAGAAGTTATCTGTTATTACTGAGCAGCCTTGGTCAATCTGATTGGTTTTCATACTATTTTACCATATTTTGGTCCTCACATCTGTTTTTGACCTAAGAATCTGAGTCCTAAAATGATTCCTTACACATCTAGAGTGGATAATACCCACCATTTTATCAGCCCCATTCACTCATTTGGAAACCCTGCCCAGCATATAAAGTGTATGATGGCAGGTAGTCTACCTTTTAGTTCATGTCGTGTAATATCAAGACAATGTCTAATAAAGCCACCATCAATGATTTAATATAAAGACTAAACTAAACTTCTTGTGCAATTGAGATGTGAGTTCATAACTTTATACAGACTGAGTGTTAACACCAGCTGCTTAGGAGAAAATAGAAGAAAAAGTGGACACAGAGTGAGATATACATACTATCTGCATAAGACCTCAAGAGCCATTCTCCAAAAATGAATTTCTGGGCAAAGGTCCAACAATAAAGTAAGTGATTTTGCACATTTCTGGGTAAAAATGTACTAATTCAGTGCAAAATATATACTTGATGACTTTCTAAGTTGCTTCAAATATATCTTAGTAATGAACATTAGTTCTACCTAATGCTACAAGACATCATCCGAGATATTCTTGGGCTCTCCAGCTGTGTTTATTGGTATGTAATGCTGACAAAGGAAATTAATATACTACTGAATACATTATAAGGATTTGCCAGGACCAGATCTCTAAATATATCTGATATTAAAAAATCAAGTATCAAACATATGTAAACATTGCTTAATTCAAAAATGGACAGTTTAAAAGATAACCTTTGATCTGCAGTCTGCTACCTACAAAATCTAATGAAGCAGGGAGAAAGCTATTTTTTTAACCTCACTTTCTTAAGTATTCTTTTTAAAGTATGATATATCTTACATGACTTTCTTAAAGTAAGTTGGCCACTTAGTTTGAAAGTATGTACCCTTTTAAAAGTAAGGAAAATCATGTCATCAATCCCTGAAAAGTAGAAGACGAGAAATATACACAGAGGTTTTCTTTGCAATCTGCACTTGCCATGATATTTGATACACTGCTATAACAAAGGAATCAAATGGCTTTATCTTCTCAGAATATTCCACATAAGACAGTGCGGTGAAGCATGTGTTTGAATCGGGGTGAGCTGTTCTCACTTCACATTCTGATGAGCCACTTGCCAATTGAGTTCAGCCTCCTGCCTCCCAATTGCAGAAGGAATTTAATTGGCTATTGCAGCAATCTGTACTCTGATAAGGCTGCTGAATAGAGAAAAAAAAGCAAGCCGGTTTCATCTGAAGACCGCAAATACTGTTTTTCTTCCACAATCCTCTGTTTGTGCTGGTCCACCTTCTCAGTGTGCAGACATCCTTCAAACAACCATTACTCCCTCTAGACTTCCCATTTCATCGTGGGGCCATCCAAAAGTTCACAGTTCCTTTCCTTTACTTCCCGAACGATCTTTGAAGTCTCCAGTATGTGACTGCTGTGGTTTAATCCAGCAAAAGGCTAAGCACCATGCAATCATGTACTCCCCCCTCTTCCCAGTGGGAAAGGGGAGGGAATTTAAAAAAAAAAAAAAAAAAAAAAAAAAAAAAGTAGAACTTGTGTGTTGAGATAAAACTATTTACTAAGATAGAGAAAAGATGTAACTGTTATGAATATATATATATATTCATATGAATGTATATAACAAAGAATGCACAAGCAATTGCTCACCACCCACAGACTGATGCCCAGCTAGCCCCCCATTGAGCAAAGAGAGCAAGATGAACTCCCGCTCCCTTCAGAACTCCTTCCGCATGATGTCATATGGTATGGAATACACCTCAGGGCAGTTTAAATCAGCTGTCCTGATACTGTGCCCTCCCAGATCCTTGGGCCCTTCACTGAGAATGGCCTTGGCTCTATACAACACTGCTTAGCAGCAACTATAAACATCAGTTTGTTATCAATCATTTTTCCCCCAGCAAACCAAAACTTAACATCATACCAGACACTCTGAAGAAAAAAAATCCATCCCAGCTGAAACTAAGACAGTGGCCCAGCAGCTTGTGCATGCTTTCATCTGAGGCTGCCTCCCTCCCTTGAATTCAGTTTTATCCTGCCTGAGACAAGTGTGGCCTGCAATAAAGACCTTGCTTCCACTTCACAAGCCACCTGTTATCTTCTTCACCAACCTGCCAACTTCTCTGTTGCTTCCCAGTCCTGCTGCTCCCCAGCCCACTGTGCCATCTGCACAGCAGGAATTCAGAGATAAACTTACCAAGTGTTAGAAGTCTCAGCTTTGTCTCAGAGCTGATGCTGTTTTGTGAGCAGAATAATTATTCTGGAATAAAAGTAACTTCTATTTAAGAATAACGTCTGCATGGAAACCTACTCCAGAACTGGAGTAGCAAACTAATTTATTTGACTCTAGTTCTGCTTGTCTGCTTCCTCTTTTATATGGAGACCATGAACTATTTCCAAATAGTTACAGCTTTCTTAGTAGAACAGGATAGATATGGACATAATTTCATTAATCTGCAAAAAGTATGAAAAATAATTTAAACATCAGTAACATTTCTAGTATTTTTGTAACTGAGGAGAAGCCGAAATGCAGCATTCTAAAATTCACGGTTCTGATGACTGAAAAGCCTTTTAAGTCTTCTGTGCCAACATAAAGAAAAACACAAACAAAAAAAAACCATTATAAATGAAACCATAGATCACAGCACCCCAGAAGATGTTGAAGAGAGTTGTATGAAGCACTGGAAAAGGTGACTAGGTTGCAACCAGAGAAAAGATCTACTTTGTTTATTACAGCCAGTATTAGGTACCATGCCATAGAAACTCAAGACCTTAGTCTTGTTCTCAGGGCCCCATGATGATGAACACTGTTTAAATATAATAAATAAAGGGTAATCATTAGCCCAGATAGTTACCAATTGCAGTAAAAATCAAGAGGTAATAGAGAAATACAGGCAGGTGATGTAAACTGAGGAAATAATGAATTGATTTTGATTGGCACGATACAGAACTGTCACAGTACAACAAGAACTTAATGGTTATAACTATTGAACAGACAGTATGGTTAAGGTTAATCTTAAGAATGAAGAGAAAGTGCATTAAAGAGGTTGTTTTGCACTCTCTACAAAGAGTTTCTGCTAAGCCTACCAGGTAGCACAGGAAAAACACCTATAGTAGCATGCTGGAACATTAAACCTTGCATCATTCATCAATAGGAAGAATAGAAGCTGATCACTCTATTTTAAATCAGAGATCATAGAGTGGAAAAGGATGTTTCACATTTTGTTCAATTCAGATTATTATGATATCCTGTCTAAACTGGTGAATTTGAACTATGGAACCACTCTGCATGATAAGCAGTAGAACTCTTTGTCAACCTTGAATCGTAATTCAGGAAGAGCTAATTCACAGCTAGCTTTGAAAGAGCTTCAGATTCAAATAACTGTCTCTTATTTTAGGTCGAGTGCAAAACTGTAGTAAAGTGAAAATCACAAGCAAACCAAGCTATCTCAGTACTTAAAACATCACTGTTATATCCCGCCCCTTCCCAAAGAAAACAAATCAATAATTAAAAAACAGATATTCTGGTGTGGTAATTCCTTATCTAAAACCCTTTCTTCCTCATGTACCTTTTTGGAAAAGATTTTATTAAGCATATCTTAAAGTTTAATGAGCTACTCTTACTGGTTTTATTTATTAGAGAATACATAAAAGCCACTTTAAAGAAAAAAAAATGCTTGTATATAGACAAGTAGAGCTTCAGGCACTTTCTGAGCACTCTCACTGTTTTACCCAGATTCATAAGACATAGCGATCTATGTTGCCTCTTCTCATTAAATAAAATACGGTCAGACATGCAAATATTTCGAAACATCTTCTTTCATGTGAAATGCTGAGTAACAAATATGTCTGTGCATGACACGCTTTCTAGTCTTTCTTCCTCACTTCTTGTCTATATTTTAATAGTTTTTCTTCTTGCTAGATTAGATACTAGAGCTGATTTCATCACATATAAATGCCATGAAGCATGTAAGTGTACTTGGTAACTCACCTACCAGGAGTACAGCTATTGTGAATAGAAAACTGACTTGATGTTAAAAATAATTGAAAGGATGTCCTTCAGAATCAGCTATAAGAACAACCTAACTGCAATGGCAATGAAGGCCTATCATGAAAGCCTTTGTGGAGGATATATCCTAGCTATGTTATCTACACAAAGAAAGAGTACCAACATGTCTTTGGATCATGTGTTCACTGCAGGCTCACTCATGACATCAGAACATTTCAAGATTTTGTAGCTTAGTTTTGTTCTGTTGTAAAACAAAATCAAGAGAGTCTAGTGCAGTGGCTAAGGATTCACTTAGGTTGCTGGAAAGTCATATAAAACAGAATGTCCTGAATGAATCAGCACAGTGATTTTCAACTTCAGCCTACCCAAATAAACCCTTTGCAAGTTTGGTTTCAAGAGTGAGTAAGCATTTCTACTTTTCTCATTTTCTCCCCACAGCAGATATTCTAGGCCTTGAGAAATTCTTCTTGACAAAAATGCCACTGAAATTCATTTCTGGAGGAAAACACTCCAGCTGGAGAGTTTCAGGGTTTGCCTGAAGGCAGGGTATATTTATCAGTCATTTGCTCCTTGTAGAAGAAATGTTGGCTTACTCTTGCTGAAATAAGAATTTTTTCAATAAGTGCTACACTATAGTCAGCCTTGTTTCCTCCTAATGAAATTGTTTTCAGCATAGCTAAAATGACCTTAACATAAATTTAAGTCATTGTAATTGTTGGAACTCTCATTGCTAGTCTCTTAAGGCTGAACTACAATGTTGATAACCACATATAATTGGCAAACTTTCATTTAGCTTTTAGTCACCATCAATCTAAGCTTGTACCTGAGACTAAATATGACATCCTTGAGCATGCCATTAATATTGACAACAGACTTCAGAATACAGTATTTTCACTGAATTACTTCTAGAGACATGCTGCCACTGTCCCTGTCATCTTGTATCATTCTGACCATTTAGTGCGGCTTAACAAAACATCTAATGAAATACTACCAAAAGAGTCCTCCCAAAGCATATTACCTTCAATAACTCTATTCAGTATTGCAAACTAAATGCTAGAGTCTGTGTCTTTATGGATCAATATCATCCAAGAGATCTTCAGATTACCATACTTCCTAGTAAAGTTTTCAAAACAGAAGCAACAATATTAGGCACCATTTTGCAGCTAACTTCCAAAAACTCACTTGTAAAACACAGTTTAAGATAGAGAACAAGGAATCCCCAAAATACAAACATGAGATGTTTAATATGCTTAGAAACCCATGCTATCATGTGTGGTGTTATATTGTCCAGTATGGTCACAAAGCATTCAAGCACTGACTGCGTAAAGTGCAGAGAAATGGCTGTTAGGATAATCATTACAATGAAGAGTGTCTCAGATGAGAGGAAACAAGAAGTATTTTGACCTTTTTCAGCCCAGAGAGATAAAGTCTGACAGTGGCCACAATTGATTCAGGCAGGAGTGGGCGTGACAAGTCAAGAGGGGAGCAGAACCATAACACCAAATGACAATGTTAGCATGATACAAAGTCAGTACAAACTAGCCAT
This sequence comes from Pavo muticus, assembly GCA_016647715.1. NCBI lineage: Eukaryota > Metazoa > Chordata > Aves > Galliformes > Phasianidae > Pavo > Pavo muticus. Next base: position 48,859 of record JACDJE010000194.1, on the reverse strand, counting down.
GCCTAAATTTAGGGCGAAAACTGATTAAGGTTTCTAACCACCAAAAGAGACTGGAGCTGTTTTCCCACAGAAGTACGAAGAATTTAAAGAAAAAAATAATAATATCTAGGTAAAAAACAGTGCTTAATATCTTGTATATCTAAATGGTACAGCCGCCTTCAGCAGGAAAGTCCTGGATTTATCAGATAAAAATGTATCTGTTCAAAGTCACTCTCTTGTCATGAATTAACTGAGTCTAAGGACAGTTTACAAATAGAACTGAGTAACAGTAAAGAAATAAAAGTTCGTGTTTATACAAAGCCTATATTCACAGTGCTTTCCAAAGAATACAGAGAATAATTCAACTGTATTTATCTGAGGATGAATCATTTAAAAGCAGCTATAATTATATGATGCTTTTAGGGATAACATCTCCCAGATCAAGAGGTGATAGAATTTCAACTGCCACTACCCAGAATCCTGTCTGACTCAATTTAAATCATCAAACCTCCTCTCATCTTTTATATTCTCTTTATTCACAGATAGAGGTTCCTTTTTAAGAACAAAAGAAACATTTAAAGAAAAAGTATACCTTCCACTCTTGTTTCTTGCCAGCCTTTCAGACTTCATGAGGGTTTTCCAACAGCCTAAAATATATTTACAACCCAAGCCATTCTATTATTATATGACCTACTGACTTCTAAGGTCAAAGAGAAAATTTTAAGTATGGAATTCATATCCAACAGCTGCATGCTACCTTAAATTATATTTAACTAATTTTTGTAACTCAAAACCATACAATGACTGCATGTCAACATACATTATCAATTAACAAAATTTAAATAAACATTTATTTATTTATGGACATAACCTCATTTGTAATTACAAAAATTTGAGAATCAGTCATCTTTGAAGTGTTTAAATATTTTTAAGAAACACTTGTTAAAATTACTATAAAGATATGGCAATTATAGCTACACAGTTACTGCACTACATTTCATGAGGCTGGGTCAAATAATTTCAGCTTTAATGGCAATTGGGAAAAAGCTTATACTTTCGGATAGTGCACGGTAAATATCAAATCTGCAAAACAGTGATAGCCATGCCATGATGATGTAAATTCTGGAAACCTGTGAAAAACTAGTTTGTCCATGGTAATTGGTTGAGCACAGTTCTCATAATAATTGAAGGATACCTACTAAGCTAATAATGTTTTGGACCCAAAAACTTGCCTACTGCTCCAACTATGACCTTTGTTACTATGCTTTGATAAGACCATAAATTCTCATGTAGAAAGTGAAGTTTATTACTAAAATATTTCTAATCTGTAATGTACACAGAGTTGATCTATCCTCACCAACACTCAGTCACTTTACACACCTTCTTCAGTCTCACATGTTTTTGACTCATCTGATCCTTCTTCTTCACAGGAATTGGTGCAACCATGCCTCTCCAGTCCTGGTATGCTTTACCTGTTGAGAAGATTAACATGGTTTTGAAAAATGTATTATTTATCTAAATTACTTCACATTATTTATTTGCATTCAAGCTACTGAATTTCTAGTTTCAAATAATGGAAGTGGAATTGATATCTACCTCCTATTGGGTGAGTCAAGAGTTTCCAAAAAACACTTCAAATATTCTCATGCTCATTTTGTGGATCAACGAGCAAAATCTCAAAGTCAGCATCTCATTGCATAGCTCTTAATGCAGTCCTTTCAGTATTTTCAAAGGAAAAACTGAAAGTCATTTTATCCAGATAGCCTCCATAGAAAGGCATTTTTATGCCTTTCTTTTGAAGTTCTGCATTCTTCCATTCACCTTATCATGGAAAGAATTAGCATAACTTCCTGTTCCTCTCTTAAAGCTGCTGGCTGCAATGTTGGCTGCAATACCTCCTGTTCTTTTGTCTCCTGAAAATTACCTAACTTGTATGCCTCTTTCAGATTAAGGCTGAAAACAGGAACAGAGCTGCTTTTTGAAGAGTCAGCCTGATTTTGTCTAACTGTAACTCCACCATAGTCAGTGTAATGCATGTATCTTATACCAAGTCACGACATAGTTCTCACTCTAATATGATAATATCTTTAAAATGTTCCTAATGGTAAAGTACACATACATTACTTTTCTAAGAAAAGCTATCCCTATCAGCTTCAACTATGCTGAATTCTTTCCTCCAATACAACTTCATTTAATGAAAAAAATGCAAGCATTACTTAGGATCATGAGTTGCCAGATTACATTGTAAAATAAATTACTTAGCTATAAAGTTCTCAAAAATAAATAATCTTACTTTTTTTTTGTACAAATGTACAACTGTAAGCAGTTCTTCCATCACATGGTAGTGATTGTTATGTTCTGTACAAAACAACACAAATTTGAAATGGTAGAATGCTTAACCTATATCACAGTAATTTTGATACTGACAGAGTGAAAGAATTTTCTGCTTTTTAGAAGAAAATACAACCTTGATTTCAGTGAGTGCACTACAGTAACAGGGAGATCAAAGATACCTCAGAAGATCAGATCGTTTCAGGAAAACCAAATAAAATTTGGCTAATGAAAAGTAATAGGCAAGTTTTGCCTATTATTCACATCAAAATAGAGCAGACATACTGAAAAAGATCAACATTCTTTTTGTCCAGGTCTTATTCTCCAAAAGTAGTGCACTTTAATCATTTATGAGAAAATTTAAAATGTAAATAGATACAGAGATATCTGCGGTCTCCTCCTCCTCTCTAAGTTGGCTGAACTCTTCAAATATGAAGTTTAACGTAACTTGCACTTTCTAGTGTTATAATAAATAAAGACTCTGGCTATTCTTGCTGGTTTATGTTTTGGTATCAATAATTTACCTGAAAAAACAATCTCAAAAAGTAATTACAATTTTGTGAAAAGTATGGATTTTTACTTCATTGTTCAAAAATCCCTTTTGTTTTCCTCTATCTCCATCCCTTGTTACCACGAGTTATTTTTGAAATGTGTTTTCACAGCTCACTGAAGGGAGCGCACAAAGATGGAATTTCTTGATCAATTTTTTCGTTACTGCTTTGCATGCCTGATACATACGTACCTGTTTAACCATTCCCTTTCTGTAGTATAGTCATCTTTTCTGAAACTGTTTCCTGATAAATTTTGTCCAGGCTTTGGACTGTAGAAGGACCATTTTTCTTCTGCCACGTGTTTTTTGGAATGCTGTGACCAGGACTGTACAACTGTTTATATTCACCATTAATAAAATAATATGCTTTCTTTTATTCTAGAGGTCACAATGTTTACATTTACTGGCACAAGATCTTACCCCTTTATCCAAAACCAATAAAAATTCTGTAATTTCATTATGGATTCACTGATGGAAAAAGATCAAAAGCACTAGGGAATGAAAACTAAAAAAGCTGTTCTACAAACAGTTAAGACTCAGGTCATGCTTATCCATTTTCCTGCTCTTTCAGATACTTTCTGTAACTTCTGCCAACCAAGGAGCTGCCATCTAGATCCATCATTCTTTCTAACATAACTGGTATTCCTGCAGTGAAATGAAATAGTCTCTTGGTTGCTCCCAGGAGAGATGAGTTTCCTAAATACTAAATTACTTAAGATTGAGTGACCTGTTAGACTACAAAAGAAAAAATAGCAAATTTGGTGCTCTGTATTTGATTGAGCAGGCACAACATACCATTAGAAAACATGCAGCTAAACAATATTTAGCCCCTACTTGCAACAGGGAACAGGATTTAAAGATACAGCTCCTTCTTTTACACCTTTTATGTATTTGGTTAAGCACATTTTTTTTAATGGGTTGGATTTTACAGCTTCTAACTCTCTCCATGAATGCCTAACTAATGGAATCCACTGCAAAGTTCAGTTATTTGAGCTACTTCTAGAAATCTCAGTCATCTTGGAAATACTGCAGAACATTGTTTATTGCCTCTCTTTTTATCATTCTCTCCTCTACTAAATGAAGACATATATGAAGAATGCCTGATTTGGCTCAGAAAGAAAGATAAAGAAATTATGTAGTAACCACATGCAATATCCTAATGCAGAAATGTTGGAATGTGCTGGGGATCTCTGTTACCTAGTCTATTCACATAGCTCAGAAAAGTGATTTTCTGTTACCCACAAAACCGTTACCTTGGAGCCTGAGAATTTAATAAGTATCAGCAATAACAAA
>JACDJE010000194.1:14907-44638 GCA_016647715.1 Pavo muticus | reverse complement strand
AAAAAAAAAAAAAAAAAAAAAAAAAAAAAAAAAAAAAAAAAAAAAGAGAGAGAGAGAGAGAAAGAGAGAAAGAGAGAGGGGGGGGAGAAAGAGAGATGGAGAGATGGAGAGAGGGAGGGAGGGAGGGAGGGAGGACACGAATTCCTGCTCATTATACTTTCCCAAGTAACACTTCTGAATTAGATCATGACCATTTTGATCTCTTGCACTTTTACCTACTCTCTTCCCACAAACAGTGTTTCAGTAGGGTCAGACAGGAGGACTTTTAACTTCCATGGGCCTTTTAAAAGTCAAAAATTGTTGTAGGAATCTTGTGAAATATATATCTGTGTGATCCAATAATCAGGTGAGAAAAACCAGAGTTTAAACAAAGCTTCTCCCAAAAGCACTTTTTCCCAGTTCCTCTTTTAATTCAGAAACCAATGTTGGAAGGAAGAGGAGGAAGTTAATGAAAACTCACAGCTAGATACTCTCCTGTAAAATACGTTTCATTTTAATCTATAGTGCTTACAAGCAAGTATTAGCTAGATGATAAAATTAGAAGTTTATTATTAGAAGTGATTAGATACGATAGACATGATTAGAAGTGCATTGTTCAAGTATATGTATAACATAAATGGAGGGTGGGGCTAGTTTAATAACATAGTGCTAGAGAACTAATTCGAAGAATTTCAGTTTTGTCCATGAAGTCAGATGACAAGCACTTTGAGAGTAAACAGGAAAAAATAATGGCCAGAATCTGGAAATATAAAGCAGTCCTAGAATGCATGAGGTTCATACTGAAGTTTGTATCTACTCTGATGCATTTTACACTGACAGGATAGCATAAATAAGTTGTGGCTCATCAGTCTAACAAATACGAGATTCTGTTCCCTGTCTAGATTGCAACTTCCATTACTTTTTTTTCAAATAAATTTCCATAGCAAAAAAATATATATATTTTCTGTATGTCTCTGATGACTGACACTAAAATAGAATTAGGATATTCTTATGAAAAATTATATAAATTTATGAAATTTTGTAATTTCTATGTTGGAAACTACTTTTGTTTTCAAAAATTAATCTGAAAATGTTTGCTGATTAGCTTTTTTCCTTGACACATAATTTCTTTGAGGCCAACTTTAAAAGCAAACAAAAACTCAATTGTCTACTGAGGTTTTGAGCGACCTAAGAACTTAACTTCCATGGAGATCAATGGAACAATTAAAACCTGATGGGATTTCCTAAAACTCCAGGACTCAGGCTACATTTTTATATGCCACAGCATTACTTTTTACCCTCTGGTTTTGTTCTATTTTGAGAATACATTTCCTTGCCTATTTTGACATGGACAGTGCCACTTCACAAAATGAGAGCTACCTCTGCTCACATATACATACTGGAGCTATCATAATCAAAATCATAAATCATAAATCATAATCAAAAATTATTGTTTCTATTCTCAAGCTCTTTCATCCTTTGTCACTTAGCATTTCAACTTTCAACCTATGCTAGCTCGTTTGGCTTATTGCATTTTTACCCTATATTTACCAACGTAAACTAGATTTAACCAACACACCACTATCACATTCATCTTTACTTTCACCTGCAGACATATATTTCAGTTACTTCAGAGCTTGTTAAGGTTTTTCAAATGCAAGAATTCTGTTTTTGTAGTCTAGCAATTATAGAAGTTCTTAGTTGATTTCTTAGTTCAGCTAACCTCTTTTCCTCAACAAAAGCAGGATTGTTACTCTTCCTAATATCACAGCTACTGCTGGAAATATAATTCCAGTGCCAAATGGCCAATGTAACATCTAATTCTTCACAGTATAGAAATAGCTATTGAATTTGTAATAATTGTACCTTTGGTGTCAGGTGTATCAGCAAGTGTAAGTAGAATCATAGAACCCGGAAGGGATCTTAAAGATCATCCTGTTCCAACCCGTCTGCTGTGGGGGCTCCAGCCCTCTGATCATCTTTGTGGCCCTCTTCTGAACTCACTCCAACAGCTCCACGTCTTTCTTGTGTTGAAGGCCCCAGGTCTGTATGCAGTATTCCTGATGGGGCTTCATATGGGCAGAATAAAAGGGGACAATCTCCTCCCTCTCCCTACAGGCCATCTCTCTTTTGATGCAGACCAAGATGCAGTTGGTTTTCCAGCCTGTAAATGCACGCTGTTGATTTGTGTCAAGCTTTTCATAGAACAGGAGTCCCAAGTCCTTCTCTGCAGAGATGCTCTCAGTGAGTTCTTCCCCTAGTCTGTACACATCTCTGGGATTGACCTGACCCAATGTAACACCTTGTAGGTAGAAGAAAATCAATCCTCTCTTCTCCACAGAAGTGGTATTGGTCCCTGCCAGGCAAAGGTTATTTGCTAGAATTTATCTGTCATGTAGTATAGCCAGGTGTTTTAAAAACGGTTATTTAAAATAAGAATATATTCTTCATTTCCTTTCATTAAAGTATCAGGAAACATTCTTCTACAGTCTAAATAAAGCTATGTATTTAACAAACAGTTTACTGTCTTCGCAAAAAATATCAATTTGCTTACCAGAAACGTACCAGACAGACTGTAAATAAAAAGGAAAAGCTTCTGCAAGTGCAGAAAGTCTGCTCTGCATAGTTGATATTACAAATAATTATCTTGGCATTTAATAAATGACATTTCTAAGAACTGCTAAAGCTGATTTAACAAGTGAAAAGAACAACCTTGTTTTGCTTAGAAAAGGTAGTTGCATTGTTGCACACTTTATGCAAAATATTTCTGCCAATTCAGGTTGAAAATATCTTCATGCATTAAACACTTGAAATAAACATCCCCTCTGTATGCTGAACTTTCTATAACTGTGCTCTCTGCTTCACAAAAACTGATCAGATGTGGTGATATATACTGCAACTGAGTGGGTTCATGCTAAAGTTATAATAAATTCACTCTTACTTAAAGATGTGTTATTTTTTTCAAAGTATATTTCAATTTTTAACCAATTCAGATTGCCTTTTATATTTTGGTCAAGAAAAGAAAAAGGAAGCTATTATACATCCTTTCTAAACTTCAGAATCAAGCTTGATAGTAGCCATCAATAGTAAATATTTTGAAGAACCAGGATTGCTTGTGCTTGTCTATTTATCCAGCCCAGAGCATATTAACTGCTTATACTAAAAGATAGTTTCATCAGCTTTATTTCTATGCATTAGAAATCTTAAAACTTCTTTCAAGTACTTATGATATCAGAATATCATTCACCCAGTTCAGCCGCTTAGGTAGCATACCCACATCTCTCCAGGGGTGAGAATGATGTCTTCAATCTGAATGGCACTTATAAATAGGGTTCATGTAGAGTATTTGCAAATGGAGAGAGGGAGGTTGGTTTTGCATGCACACGCACATGCACACACACACACGTGTGTATGAGATCAATTTTATTTCACTACTTAAACACAAGATGATGAAGACCTACAAAGCAATCCAGTTACCAGGTATTGGACCTGTCTCTAGATGCTTGAGAATGTTTTAGCATGTCACAGAAAGATCTAGAAAAGGTTGAGATCTGTGTATATTACTGTATAATATAAGAAAGAAAGACAAAATGTGAATTATGCGAATTGTTAGGATAAACGAGCAATATCAGTGACAAATGTCCTGTCATATTTACTTTTGATATTTTGAGAAAAAAGGAAACACACTCCTTTTTCTCTTCATTTCCTTCACTAATTCTTTTTATAACCTCCACAATGTTTTGGGCTCCTTAAACACAGAAAAACCCTAAGAGGATAACAAAAATACGCTCTTTGGCAAAAAGAAAGTAAACTCTTCAAAAAAAAAATTGATAGTTTCTCAAGAAAACTTCCATTTACAAAAAAAAAGAGGAAAACCTAAAAACCCTAAGTTCTTACTTTGTAACAGTCCTGAAGAAGCACAAATATACCATGGGAAAAAAAGAAATTTATATAGTTTTCCATTCCAGTGTACAATTAGTACTTGCAAATAATGAAAACATGCTTCTACAACACTCCACATTCATCAAAGCAATATTAGATATACAATTTCACAGTGAATAAAATATAAGTTATACCAGTACATATCTGAGTATCTTAGGGGCGCCTCATTAGCATTGCACTGGCTTAGGAACATTGATGGAAAACATCCCTAAAACTTTCAATTGAGAAATGATATTGTGTCTCTACTACCGCTTTATAAGGTCTCTCCTTTTGCACCTTGGAGGTCTTTTGTTGAACCCCACCATCCTAAACCTACAAGTTAATCTTCCTCTTTCATTTCTTTCTACACCCACTCATTTCCAAATACTCAGTGATACTTTATTTCATAGCCATTCTTTACATCAGTCATATAAACCTTACCATTAAAGAATTCAGCTTCTGCCCTCAAGGAACTTCCTTGGGCCTAATTTACTGAAGTGAAAATGCAACAGGAAAAAGAGTCAAGTATACACATGAATGCAGTTCAAACTGCAGTTTCCTTCCCTCCTTCTCCATCTCATCACCATAGGTTATTTTTCAAATGGACTTTCACAGCAGCTCTTCACTGAATGAATGCTCCTACTTTGAGACCTTGGTATTAGTTCAATAATTACAATTGTTCAGCCCTGTATTTAATAGGCATGTGAGAAGGCTGCTAAAAATATAGCCTATATTGCCTACAAAACCTTTAGAAATACATACAAAGCTGCAATCCCCAAACCAAATCCTGTTCCAATCAGTAAAGCTCTTCTACTAAGCTGTAATGAAAAAAAAAAAATAAAAAGAAAAGAAAAAAGAAATAATACTAGGGCAGAAGAAACAGAGGAAAGAATAAAGACTGTAATTCAAACAACCACAGCTGTGGTCAGGAGAGCAGAAGTTATTTCATCATTGCTGCAAACTGATCTGATTTTTTCAAATGCTTCAAAATTCTGCTATTTCTAATTTGCTCTTAAAAGCCTTTGATTGTATCAACAAAACAACAAAGTGCCTAAGCAATATATTGTGTGAGTATCTTTCATAAAAGTCATGTGAAATCACCTCAACTTTTTTATTTTAAGATTCAATCTCCATTTGAAAATTCACTGCTAATTTGCAGCGCTATAGGTATTTTTCTCCTTTCCTTCCTCCAAACCTTATTTCCAGCTAACACTCTCTTTTATGAAATTAAACAGTGTTTCACGCACTTTCCCATTAAAAAAAGCACCATCAGATTTTTGTATCTTTGTTATTAAACAAATATGTTGGGTTTTTTTTTTCCTGATGTGACCACGAACTCCACTGAATCAAGAAAGAAAAATAACCAGTTCAGTTTCCTGTGGTAAGATGGAAGTAAGCCACCATAAAACATAACACCCACAAATGGTGTTAGATAGCTTGAAATTATATCTCGTGTGTTAATTACCAATAACTCCACCATTTTAGGAGTGCATTACTGAAAAGATAGTTACAATGGAATCTAAAAATGATCTCAACTTCATCAGATACCATTTTTTTCCTTTTTTGATAGAAAAATCTATCAGTTTTCTTATACAAGAAAAAAAAAAATAGGCAGATGCGCCTGAAGCAGGCAGCAGTAATTTCATTGTTTCTTAAAAACCAACTTATATTGAGGACTGAAATTCCATCCCAGCCTCAGAAAAATTTTTTCTTTCCATTCTACCTAGGTGTGACTGACTACAGAATTACCTAAAACGGTGACACACAAAAGGGCACTGGAGCTAGACTTACGCTTCTACTGAAGCTCAAAAACTAGCCATTGTCCCTTTAAAGGGAAAAAAGGAGGGTGCAGATGTTTTCACTCTGAGCAAACTTTGGTGTGATTCTACATCAAATCCTGTTTAGAAGTGAGCCCAAGTCACATACTAAGGCCTCCAGCTTTTGGCAGTCCTTCAGCTCTAAAGATCAGATTTTCAGAACTGTTCAGCTGTCACAGATAATGCAGTACCAATCCAACACTTGGCCTTTCAGCTTCTGGCCTTTACTGCATCAAGTCTTTTATTCAGAAAACAGATTTCTTATTAGTGTCATCTGTTAAACTAAAAGAGGGAAAATGACTGTTGTTGTAAAAGTCATTTTTCAACAGTGCATTCAGAAATGCTAATATTAATATATTTTTTCATTTAGGGCCTGTCTATGGAAAGCAGGTTGGGCAAATACTTAGACATATATGGCTTCCAAGATCCTGTTTTCTATCCACTACCAAATCAGTCATACCCTAACTATGAAGCCATATATATGAACCGTGAATTGGAAAAAGTACACTATTTGAACTCAATAAAAAAAAAAGGGGAAGAACCTGAATCAGGCTTTCAACCACTGTGGAGGCTGCAGCATTACCTTATTAAGTAAGCCCAAGCATAAGAGCTAGGTGGTCTTACAGATATTGCAATCATAGTATTACATTTTCTAAGTATAATTCAAGTGGTTTACTTGAAACACATTGCTTATCATTAAGAATGATGTTAAAATGGGCAACATCAGTATTGTTACTAGTCCTTCCCAACAAAATAGGTCATGTTTCTGTTACAATGACCTGTTTACAGCTACTTAAAGAAACGTCAACTGCTGAAGCTGAACTTCTCTTTGTTTGAGCATTATTTAACAAAAAAAAAAAAAAAAAAAAAAAAAAAAAGTATGTGTACAGATAAAAGCTGAATTCCAACTTGCCTCCTTGTATTCTGCTAGAAAATCATTATTCCTTATGACAGAAATAGAGGTGGGCAACAGAATGAAAAAGCTGAACTAAGTTCAAGCCAATGCTTGACTGTGACTCATCTTTGTTCATGAATAAGGATGAACCAAGTCAGTACAAAGTTTCTGGCACTATTTCCTTATCATCAAATATGTTTGATTTTTTCACATATTTGTCATCAGTTCCTTTGGCTTGGATTGTTTTTGGCTGATGGAGATAAGCTAGACCCTTGATTTAACTCAGCCTTTAACTATCTAGGTCATTGAAAGAGAAATATTCTGCATTCAATCAGCTTTATATGAGGAACAACTTATAGCAGAAAATAAATAGAAACGAGAGCCTCAGAGTTCTGTGCGAAAGATTTCAGACTTTTGCTGAGAGAAGGAGAGATGAAAAACTCCATGCCCATCCTCAAGCTACTTAGGTTCTTGTAGAACGCCGTGGACCTGTAGAAGAAAAGAATCAGGCCACTCTACAATTTACACTGACTCAATCCAATCTACGGCCCCTGTAACTTATCACTCATACGAGCTTTATTTAATGAAGGTTGGTAGAGAACAGTGAAAGAAGCACTTGTATTCCTGTATTTCTCTCCCTTCATTTTCTCCTCACTTGCACACTGCAGCACTTGTGGTATGTCTCTCCAGGGCCCTGAGTAAGAAATGCTGACAAAAATATGTCACTTCTCTGTCACGCGAGGTGGCAATATGAACTCTAAGAGAGTTATGGAAATAGTCTAAGGAGCTTTATCTATACCTTCAGAGAATATCAGTGACTGTTACTCTTCTTGTTATTTGAAAAAAAAAAAGAAAAAAAAAGGCAGGCTGATATTTATCTGGCATTAATAAATGCCAAAGAATAAATGGATCGTATCAATTCTGTACCATGACCATAGCTGCATCTGTAATCAAAATGGATCAGTTAATCTCAGTTCAGGCATATTTTCATATATGCCTGCTGATACACATGCAAACATACATACATTTAACACACAAAAATCAATGCTTGGCTATAGTCTTAAAGTACTTGCCTCATAGCTTTAATTGAATTAATTAGCTAGCTTTCTTAACAGTGTATCAGCCTCTTCTACAAGAGGAATGACGATCACAATTTAATATGCAGTTTAGGCTCAGAGGAATACAACCAAATCTGTACAAACATTTACAGAATTAGTCAGTTTTTGTTCCCAGAAGATATGGAAAAAGCTCTGGTCCTTTTACTTTGCAAGACAGCTGGACTAATGTAATTTACTAAAAACATTCTAGAATTAATCTTGACATTTTTCATCAAATAATTTACTGTTTTTACTGAAGACTTAGATATTCAGCTAGTTTGACAGCTGCCTGAATATGGTTTGAAGAATTTTGGCACTAATCACTAAATAAATTATTAGAAAATATATATTCTTTTTATATTCCTAGGCATTTCCATCACTACCAGTTCCTTGTTCTTCACGACAAAATCCACTAACCTTAAGAAGCACTTTTAGTGGGGGGGGTAAAACTGCAGTTTGCATTCTTTCAGTAAACAAAAACAAAACAAACAAACCAAAAAAAGCAAGTTTTGAAAACATTAAAGAGCAGCATTTTTAAAATATTTTCTTTGAAATCAACATTTTTGCAGATATTATGAGGGTATAATTAAGGGTTCTCTTATAAAGACGTGCAACAAACATCATTTTATAGCTGAGCTAATGCTTAGCCTCAACTTTCACTACTGATAGGAAAAAAAAAGGTAATACCAATAAAATAACCACCTATTTTATTTTAAAATATGCTGCTATGTTATGTTCCTCTCCCTTTTTATTCATGACTCCTGCACTACAATATAACTCCAGCCAACATTCACATAGGGAAATCAATGATTTTGCATGCATCCAGGGCTTACTTACATGTAACAGTTCAAATAAGCAAATATGAAACTATCAGAAAGTAAAAGCAACTATGTCCATTAAAAAGCAAAGTCAGAAACTTTTGCAAGATTGTCTCACATTCTTCTGTTCCACTGAATAGCATTTCAGTTCTCTCACTGACATCACAGAGGTTTTTCCTCTTCATTGCATCCCGTGGTTTGCACAGCATGAATGGTGGGAGCTAGTTTTAGGAGCCAGCAGATCTGGGCCAGCTAGGAAGGAAAAGTAATCCTGTGCTGAAAAAACAGTGACAGATTGCTTCCTCCTTGTAATGGAGGGAGGAGCAAAGCACAAACAGTAACTGAGAGCTGCTCCCTGCCTGATCTGATCCAGGGGGGACAACTAAAAACTGCCACTGAGTTCGGGAGAAATGATCATGCTGCAATTCAGTTCTAAAGAACAATTAAATAAAGCTTTTCAGAGCCTCTTTGTCATTCTTAACAATATTGGCAAAAACACTTTGTGGATACACTCTAAACTTTCCCATTCTTTAAGACAGCAGTTTCTTATTGATGGTACCTTAAATCAGCCTTTTCTTGACTGCTTGCATGGAAATTTAGATTTTGAAATGGGTAAACAGAAGTCGTTAAAAGACAGAAGGGATGTTAACTCTTTCTTAGTACCTGTTTCAGAATCCATTGTTTTTGAAAGCCTTGCCTTATATCAAGACTCTACAGTGCAGATAAAAAGGGAAGATCAGAGCAGACGGATCATTTTACTGCTAGCAACAGACTGCCTAGGGACTTTTAAGTGCAGTAGATTAGTGTTGCTGTTTAGTGACTAATATGATCCAGTGCTCGGTTAGGTCTGTGAAAGCCTTAAGAGGCATTTATGGAAAACACATTTTTGTTATTGTTTCTGTTTATCAGGGGAAATTCGGGTCATGTGAGTGTCTTCTTTTCAAAAGTCAGATCTTTTTACCTGATTCTCAATGTCCTTGGACTGAAAGAGATGGACGTAAGAACCTCAGGTCTCAAAAGTCACCAATTTTGCATCAGGAACATTTACTGCAGATTTCTTGCCATCACTTTATTTTTAGTGAGTTTGCATGGAGGAACAGTTCAGTCTGTCATCTGGCCCTTTGAATACAGCAGTTCATGTCAGTGACAAGCTAACAGAAGCTAAAGTCAGTATTTGAGAGTCTGTGATGGCAAATACAAGACTGGTCTGACAGTCCAGAGATTCATCCTGCAAAATGGAGGCATCAAACAAAGAAGGCTGGAGCGGAATTAGAATGGCTAAGACAACAAGCAGGATAGAGGGGTAAAGTTTCAAAAGTCAGGATCAAGAACCAAGGCTAGAGAAGACAGAAGCACATTAGGTCTCAGGATCATTGACCAGAGCTACAGCCATATGCCGTACACTGGAAAAACCATCAGTCAAGCTTCTGGGCCAGTATCTACATCCCCCGGGGGCAGACTGCTGTTTGGATTAACAGTGCTTAGATATCTGAATATCCAAGTGAGGTCTGGAAGAGATTTGATGCATGCCAGAATTGCTGAGGAATGGGACTTGATAGTAGTTATGTTTAGTCAGACAAATTCTTATTACTTTCTCATATGTACAAGGAAATATGTCTAACAGTGCACAGCAAAACACAGTAAGACACATTTCCCTTTGAGTTTGAAGGCTAGAGCATAAACGTTTCAAGTAAGCTAGTAAAACCAGTTCACTGGGAAGGAATTAGGGGATAAATACTGTGCATCGCCCCTGAGTTAGATGGATTTATAAAAAAGACTTAAATTTAAAAAAAAAAAAAAAAAAAAAAAAAAAAAAGGCACATTTGTCTAGCACCAATGTTTTAAACATTTTCAGGTTTGAAGAACATTATAAAAGAATATACTCCACAACTATCCCTCAAAAAACTCAAGTTATCTTTTCTAGTACTCTGCATAGGCTAATCAGATTATATCTACTCTCTACACCAGAATGGGTTTTACTCCTCTTTACCTTTGTGTGTGATCTGAAACCCAGGAATATCACCTGGCCCAGGAGAAGAACTAGGTAAATCCAGAGATCTGCTTTAGAAAAAAATAGAAAAAAAAAAAGCAAAACTTAATCATCTGTATTTCTACAAGATTTTATTGTAAGCTAAACTCTCATATTGTGCAATATATTACTTTGAAATATGTTTTTAAACACTTAAAATAAAAGTCTAAGTGAATCATTTGAATGAACAGTAGCTTTTGGGTTGTGTACCTGCTAATTGGAGAGACTAATTTCTAAACTAGCTGTTCTTTTCAGATGTGCTTACAAGTCATTGCAATCTAAAAACTGCTTTATAATAATAGAAAATAAATTGACAGTTTTATTCTAGTTCTTCACAGACTGACTTCTGTCACTGTGACTTCAATTAACTGGCATTGGGATTGCAAATATGGAAGTCAAAGAATAAAAGTAAGCAAGTATTTCCTACAGTAGCACTGGAAAATACAAAATTTGTCTATATTGGTAAAATGTGGGCAAGTAGCATAGCCTACAGATACGCTGTGGCTGATACATTAATAGTAGGCATCAGTGAGAGAAGGAAAACTACTTCTGTGAAGCTCCATTCACTTCTGGATGAGTGGGAGCAGACTTCTCTGGACTTCAGTTCTTAGTAATCACGCCAATCTGTCTGCTCATCTGTTCATGGGCTGCTCTACAGAATAATTGCAGCAGTTCCAGATGTTCCATTTATCTTACCATCAAAACAATGTGGTATGTAGTTGTTGTGGTGAATAATTTCAAAGATAGTAAGTACATTTTATCAGAAAAATCAGTTACTGAAAACTAATACGTGTTCATGAGAAGTACTTCATGCTCACGTGAGCCATTCAACTACTTGCTGATTTTTTGTTTAGTTAGGGAGATTGGGCTTTTGGGCTCCATTAAATATAAAAATGTTATATTAATGTAAATATGGTTATCTAAAATGTTTTAACCTAGCTGCTTAACTATGGTTAGTTTTGCATAATGCTGGGCACAGAAAGCATACTCAGACCAGCGAGTAAGTTTGTTCCCATTGCCAGTTTCTAGAACTGTTGTGAAATAACAAGCAGCCCCAGGAGCTTCCATGGCATAAACACATCTCAGTTTCAGCTCTGGCTTACAGATGAACTTATCAAGAACTGTCATAGTCAACAGTAACATCAAATGCTTTTAAAACTTCAGTATAGCTTTTCCACACCTGTTGTGCAACCACAGATCCAGATACTAGTGAAAGATGAATAGAAAACTCATGGAAAGGAAATCATTATCATTACTCATGTATGCAAATGGGTTTGGCATTTAAGTATGTTATCATATAAACTTTCTTTTTTAAAAATGTATAGCCAAAGTCACACATCCTATGCCTCGATATTATGAACAATACACATAAAAATCTACTTCTCAAGTTTTGAAGACTTCATTGGTGTTAAAGGCGTTTAGCTTTTTTTTAATCCCATTCCCTTTTGACAGCCACCAAAAACACTTCTATCAACCAGAAGCATAGTGCCTACTTCTGCTTTATCACTGAGATAATGTTACACTTTCCAAAAATAAAGACCACATCATATATCATATAACACTCAGGAATGATCGGGAGGCTGATCAAGTAACCACAAACATGGTTACCTGAAATAATCAGGCTGAAAAGATGGTGTGCTGAAAGCAATACCAGATGAAATCAGAAGTACAGATATAAATTAATTTTCTTGGGAGTGTCATTACTGGAACTATAAGTAAATTCAGAAGGACTTTGGGAGACTCATTGAGCTTTCCTACTATACTGAAGAATCTTAAGAGCCTCGTGTAAGAGAAGGCAAAAGACAAATTCCGAGTAGAATTATCCACTGATTTTCAGTTAAGAGTTCATGTACTACTGATGATGATGGGGTAGTACCAATTTTATTTTCAGCCAGTTCTCTACACTTCAATAAATACAACTGCTGTGTGTGCCTTAAAAGTAGCTAGTTAATGTTACCATCATCACTTTGAAAATACATTAGAAGATGTAAATGCAGCCACAAGCATGGAACAATGTAACAGGCATACACAAGAATTTCCAGTAAAGTGGCATTGTCTGTGGTATGTTTTCACAATATAGAGCTATACATGAAGTAGTCAAAAAAAGAAGTCCAAAAACTTAGGATTCAACCTCAATGCGATATCCGTTTGCTCATGACAATCCTTCCACTTTTTTTTCTGCTTTTTAGTGTCCTTTTTTTGTTTATTATTGCCAGTCTCCTCCACACACTGTGACCTTACTTCTTTCTATCTAGGTGCACACAAGAGGTGATTGGGAGCAAAGGAAGAGCAGATAGTGGAAAACCTGCAAAATCATCAGATAAACGTTTCAGCAACAATATTAAGGCTTGTTCTTTTAGGATGGAAGCAGGAGCAAATGAAAAGTCTTTCAAAAGCTGTAATCCTCTCTCCCTTTGAGGATTTGTGGAAAGAAGTAGTCAAAGCCCACTGAAACAGCTGAAGCGTTTTCTATGGGCAGCCATTTCCACTGTGCTCCTTCCAAGGCAAACATAACTGCACCACTAAGCAGACAAAATGCTAAGTTTCCAAGACTACACAGTTAGATCTCTATATTCTCCCACCAATATTTCAATCTCAAACTGAAACTGAAAGTTTTACTAAGAACGTTTCTTAAAGTGCTAGAATTCAGATGATAAAAGGAAGGTACTGTCAACAATTTTGAGGCATTATTATTAGAAAGGTGTCTGAAATGATAAAAAGGATGCTTGAGAAATCTTTAAAATTATCAAAACCATAAAGCAACTTTTGAGAAGATTCAGCTTAAGAAGTGTCTGTCACAAGTGCAAATAAATACCTATAATGCGTTAGAGCATGCTCTGTTATGCACGTTAGCGAGTGGGCATGTGTTCATACAAATCAGAGCACAGGGACTACAGCTGTGAGTAAATACTTATCAATGCAGTTACTATCCATGCAGCCCAGATCTATGCATTTTCACGAGAGGTGGTCCTGCCACAAGGGAGAAATGTGCCATGGAATGATTATGTTGTGCCAATTGATTAGAACAGAATGAAAAAAAACATTCATTTCTGGGAGCAGAACAGAGCCAGGTCTTCAGCTGCTGCAAATGATCACCATTCCACTTAACTGACATTTTAAAAAGGAAAAAGCAAAGTGCTAAAAATAAAGTTTAAATATATTTCAGTAGTATTTTATGTGGCCTCATCCTGGACTGTAAGATTTAAATATGAGTTTGATTACTAAAATCCATGAGAAAAAAAATCATTTTAACAGGTAAATTTAAAAATATAAATTTTTTTCAGTTATCTCTTACTGTAGCAATGGGAGTTTTAGAAGTGTATCATTGGAAAAAGCTTATCTTGCATTTTCAGTGAGGTCTTGGAATTGATTATATATTCAAGAGGCACCACTGAGCTCCATAAAAATAAACAAAGTAATCAAACTACAGAACATTTTACCTAGGTCTTATAGAACTCTACAATTTCTTAAAGAATTTACAGTATAAAATTTACAGTAAGTGTAACATATAATCTGTAAAAAGACAAGGTAAAATTAATTTGTATTTCAGAATGAAGACAATAGTTCAGTCAGTTCTACCAGATCTTACCTGAGATAGGAAAATTTCTCCTTTTTTTCCTCATTCTTCCGAGATCTACACAGTGAGTCAATCCCAGACAACAACTCAGCTACACTTATTTTCTCTACAAAAAAGGTAAGCAATATATTAACAATTTTGAATATATCCATTCATATATGTACAAGCACAGAAAGTCCTAGAGAAAAAAAAAAACATTCTGTTTTTTGTCTTGTTTTACAAGAAAGAGTATGAGAAACTTCTCAGGGAAACTACAAACATATGCACATCCTGCAAACAGACATTCTCTCCAATGTCACTCTGCAATTAATTTTGGACTCCAAACCATTATGGAAGTGGACCACACACTCCACACAGCTCTGTTTTATATTCACAAGCATGGTGAAAACTAAAACACTTTTAAGCATAAAAACCGCTTTAGAAAAGATCTGGTTAGGAATGTATACATATAGCAATTGTTTTTAAAAAGCCAAAGACAGCAAAAACATTCAATAGACTTCAAATTTTACATTATACAAGCATTGTTTCTTTTTCCCTCAGTTGTATTCTCCCTCCAAATTTTTCCCTAAAAAAAAAAAAAAGAAAAAAAGAAAGAAAGAAAGAATACTTTCCCTAGGCATTTACTTCCTCAGGTTAACATATTCTCTTTTTTAATATTGTGGACTGCTTTACATTTTGTACTGTGTTCACTCAAAAACAGGTAAATTTGGAAACTGTTTCTTTGAGCACCCACGTAAACATACCACAGTGCATTATGGGCAAGAAAGAACAGAGGCTCCTCACTGCACTAAGCCCCAGCGTACCAGTTCAACGCTGGCAAATGGAACATTTTTTAAGGCTTTCTCTTGCAAACATCCATACTTTTCAGAGAGAAACAAAACACATGAATAAATAATAAATAAATAATACAGAGGGATTCAAAAATCAGTCTACTCCAACAGATCCTGTGAGCCCTTCTCACCTCACTGCAGCAGATAAAATGCAGCACATACAGCTTCCACCCAGTAACAGCTCACTGCAATTAGCCCGGCAATATTCCCGTGCAGTCTTCCCACACTCAAGTACGAGAGCAAAATTTACCACCAAATCATGGATCTCCAGTAGGTGGAGTGCCAAACCCAGAGGAATAGTGCTTACATCTTGAGACGCACCTACTTAGAAGTACAAGTTCCCACTCATCTTTTCGTACTTTATGATGTATCACTTTAAAATGTGTGTGTTGATTTAGAGAGCGATAATGGATTTTTCTGTTTCAGTGCTGTAAGTAAATTCACATACTCCATGAGGGGATTTAAGCAGGCTCCACACTTTTGGCCTTCTTTGTATTTTTGGCATTTTCCTAATTTTGTGTTCAATACAACTATGCATTTTTACAAACTGTGTAATGTTTGCCTTAGAATTACCCTGAACTCCTTCTCCTCTGAGTTGTACAACTTTCAGTCTTTTTGTTCTTCTGACTATTAACATATCATTAGCTCCTCTGTAAACAGAGATCATTCCATGGAAAATGTTAATTTCAAATGTAGAACCCAAGCAGAAAAAATTATCTGCTTGGCAAAAAACTTTCAAGATTTCTATATATCTCAAGTACACAAAAAGGCTTTATAGTACATCTTTCAACTTCCTCAGCATGCAGAATTTCCGAATGCCAGGTACATATCTTTTATGAGAAAACAATATTAGTGCAAATAGCATGGCTTTTTCAGCTGATATAGTCTTTCCTTTTTGCACACAAGTCTGCAACATCTTTCTCACATTTTGGCACTTTCATTTCATACTTCACAGTTTTATTAGTGCTTTGAGCTTTGAAAGATAGCTCATTTATTTGCTATACCTAGATGCCACAAAACTTTGAATATGCTATATAAGGATGTAGAGGAAGATGTTGATGGAGTTCCACCAGAAACAGATAATTACCTTGATAGATTTCCAGAAACTGATCTGGTATAATTGCCGTTTGTCTAGAATACAAAAACCAGCAGTCTTGCCAGACTGCAAATTCATGAAATTTCTGAAAAGTTGCTCACTGTATTGTTTGTTCAAAGATCAGCCGTGCTGACAACAGTGCAAAGGATACAGTGTTAGGTGATGACAGAAGTTCCATCAAGACTATGTGTAATAGTTATTTAGGATATTTCTCTTATATAGCCCCTATACAAAACATGTTTACATAAACACAAGCAGAATGGTCGGAATCTTCCCCTGACATGGATTCCCTCTCAGCTGTTTCATAAAGCAGTGGTGTTTTAGGTCATTATTGTTTACTGAATCCACTGTATTTTTTTCACTGAATGACTTCAAGCCAAACTTTTCTTCACCTCTCTGTCTTCTCCACCTCTGCATCTCTTTTCCCCTCAACCAGCCATTCTGCTAGATAGCAGGCTAAAATAAATGAGTCTGCAATAAGGTCCAGAGGTGTTCAAAGCCAAAGTCATTAATGTCTCTAAATTAGAGAAGAAAGTAAAAGGAAGGGGCTGTTGGTGACTTGAGGAAAAAGAAAATGCATATCAGTTACCTCAGAATACATTTCCTAAACACAAATGCATAGTTCTGATAAAACCAGATCTGGTTTTGCATCATTGCTGCTGTTCTGCTCAATGAAATATTCAATAATGATAATTCTCTTAAAATACACAGGGACTTTCTAAAAGTACAACTATTTAACACTCAGAAACACTGGCTAAGACTAACTCTAAAGCAGAGCATGAAGTCATAAACACGCACAGATGTTACTATTTGAAAACATTAAAGAGGTACTGAAGTTCCTAAGCACCTCCCAAGTTGTGTTGATTTCAGCAGTTATGAGTCATAAGGGAAGAAGATACTACTGAAATTACATGCCTGGGACACTTTTCTTTACCACTTACATTTAGGAAAAAACAACAGCGTCTTCAGAAATGCTTAATGGGGAGAAGAGCACTTTGAAAGACTGCAAATACCAGGGACTGAAATGAATAAATCTGCTTACCTCTATTTATGCAGTTTAAAAAGTACAATGCTAATGCATTACTTGTTTCTGATGATACCATGGAAGGCTCTGGAGATCTGATTTTACAAAAATATAAAAAAAAGGTGACTGCTGGAGGTTCTGAAAGTTATGGGACTGATTATTTCAGGGAAAAGTTTGTATAATAAATTTGGGCAGTTTTACAAACATAGCAAAGAACATGAGACTACTCATATGTGCTGTACCAATCCTTCTCTAATTAATAATTGCATTGAATCTACTGAACTACTCACCTACGAGAGCAAATGCACTCAGAAGGTCGTATTTATTACAAGACTCTGACCTTTTCCTGAGATCCCTTTAGTGTCAGCTCAAGACTACAACACGTGCAGACAGGGATTTCATGCTGAGCATGGAAGTTTACTACAGTGTGCTACTATAGTTAAGCTCATGCTACCCTATCTTTGTATCCCAGACAAAATGACTCTCAAATGAAATATTGAAAGAGATACAACCCAATAACCCTGCTGTATGGGAACTGTTGAATCATGGCCTGAACCTCTGATTGACCACCTGAGGCAAGCACTGAGTCAGCCATGGGAGCACAGGTGAAAGCAATTCACCTGTGTGCCTGGAAGGGGTGGAGCCAGGCTCCACCTCTCCTAGACCCCATTTAAGGGCTGACTTCCACAAAGGAAGGATCTCTTCCTGGAGATCACTCCTTCTGGAGTCTTGCGAGCCTACAACACCAGTGAGCACCTTTCCTCTGTTTGACTATTCTTACTAGCCTGACTTCTCTATATACTGGTTAACTTTACAACCTGTTAACCTTACATCCTGTTAACCTTACACCTGCTCACTTTGGCAACTGTAATCTGAAGTTTCTCAAGGCACTCTTTGGGGGTGGAACCAAAATCTCTGGAGCTGGATGGCCCACTGAATTTTAGTGAACCAGAATTTAACTAAGGCGGAGGAGCTAATGCTGTCCATGTTGCACTTTTACCAGCACAAAAATAAAGACACACAGTAGAGGAGATCATTGAAGGAATATCTGTATTAATAAGTCAAGGAACGGAGTATCAAAACTGGGAGAAAGTAAGCGTTAATGAAAATAGAAATTTCAAATTTTTTTCCTCCCTATATTTGTTTTCCAGGGATACTCCATGTAGAAACATCTCTTCCCTAGTCGTCTTCTCTCTGTAGAAACAATCTAATTTTTGCTTGTGCCTAGAGTTAACTAGTTAACAACACATACTTCAATATGTTGCTGGGTACCTGCTAGCATCTCTTTGCTGGGCTTCCACTTAAGCTAGTGAAATGAGTCAGTGCAAGTGCTGTGTCACTTTTTTTACAGTGTTCTCTTACATATTCACCTATGCATCCCAGTACCAGTTTCAAGCACCTTTTCCTATTAATTGTAGTTTGACTCTAAATGTTTAAACATATAAATTTAGATAAATAAGTTTTGTGTTATTTATCTAAATATCTAGAAGGACATTTATTGAGAAGCTGCTTGACAGAGCACTTGAAATGAGGTGAAATCTACCAAAATTCCTATCTTAATAGGAATTTTAAAAGAGTAAACAACAAATCTGAATGTAGAAACAGATTTTTAGGGCATCAGAACTGCCAAGTAGACTTTCTCAACTTTCTTATCAAAATGCAAAGGAGATCTTTTCTTCTCCCTCAGAATTTACCAGATTGCATCATATTGCAAGACTTGGGTAGCCTGTACAGAACACAGATAAAAGTCTAAAGGTTAAGGACATCAGGAAGCTGGATTTGGCTTATAACTTACAGTGCTTAGTGGTTTCATCCTTTTATCTCTAAATAAATACTTGACAAGGCCAAAGGAGTAGAGCTTGAAGCTATTTTTGCCAAAAGCAGTTTACTCAATGTTGAGCAGCTCAAACATAAAAGGAAAAATCATATGTACAGATATTTTCCTTCAGAGCAGCACTTTATAGACCTGCATGAGATTTAATGTACCTCAAGTAGAACCAGTGACAGTTGTTAAACTTATCAGCTGGTTAGGTCTGAAAAAGCTGGAAATGTTTCTACGTATGCCCATTACAATGTTCTTCTTCACAACACACAAAGCTACAACCTTCAAAGTTAAAACGAATGCAAAAGTGTGTGGGAAATACATCCCCTTCTGACAGAGAGTTTAAGGTTCTCCACACGGAGAGGAGAGAGAAGAAAAGGATCACCAAACTTCACAAAAAGTGAAGTTTCCTTCCACATCTTAGAATCAAATGAAGTGAGCCCAAACCAGAGCCATTCACATAATATTATATAAATGTCACAGGACAGACACGATTTACTTCACATCTTCCTCCTTTTCCTTCCACTTTGGAGTGACTTAAAGAACAGTGTGAGAAAAGAGATGAGGGTTATATTCAATATAAAAAACTGCTGGCTGAAAATATATTATTTTGATGAAAATTGTGGCTTTAAATGAAGGCTGTTCTGAAAGCAAAGCCTCCTATTTTATTGTGTAGGCTCACAACATCAGAGGCGGATGCTGGTGGTATTGCTGAAGAGGTTGAACCTTCCTACCAACATTCTGTGACAAGTTGCTGCTGTGTGACAGATGGCAGCAGAAAAATGATGTCTGATGTAGAAGTATATATGAAGCAAAGGTGTGTCACTGAATTCCGCCATGCAGAAAAATGGCACCCATTGATATTCAGGTACACTTGCTGAATGTTAATGGAGACCAAACAGTGGATGTGAACACACTGAGGTGGTGCATGGTGTGTTTCAGCAGTTGCGACAGTGATGTGAAAGACAAGCCACGTTCCAGATAGCCATGCACAACTATTACACCATGAAATGAAGAGCTTCTCAGTCAGCTCATACTCAGCTAATGGTGGTGACTACATTGAAAAATAGTGTTTCGTAGCTGACAATTTGGTCTACTGGTGTTATTGTTCCCTTTGAATGTATTTTAAAAAGTTTCCATGGAAATAAATAGGAGGCGTTCCTTTCAGTGTGGCCTACGTATAATTAATATTTTTTACTCAGTTCATCTGCTTTCTACAGAAATTTGTGGGGTTATGTGAGAACTAGAAAACAAACTGTCCAATATTTTTTTCCACTGTATACTTCTACTAGAGTATGTAATTTACAAACGAGTATATATATACTATGCTCAAACTTCGAAAAGATTCTAAAGAAGCTCATCAGTCACACAGAACTATTAACTAACACAAAAAAATATAAATGNAAAAAAAAAAGGCTCAAACAGTAAACTTTTCATTTTCCTATTTACCACAAGAAGGAAAATATTGTGTAATAACAGAAGGTCTGTGCAACAAATCACAGTCTGAATGTACGTATGCGGTAAGAAGATTTTCAAATACTAACTGATTTTTTATTCAGAGAGAGGGAGATGTAGCAAAACCCAACACGTTAAAATGAAGTGCAAGAATTCCTCAGCCACATTATGCAGGAAGCCAGTCTAGATTATTTTAACAGTTCCTTCCAGCTTTGAATTCACTGAAACTAAGAATAGAGGCATTCCTGAATTCCACTGCAACAGAAAAGGTAACCTGCACCAGACATTAATGGTAGTGCATACAGACACATACAAATCCTAAATGAATCCTCATCTGCTACTGAGGGGCAGATGTCGCAACATTTTCTGGCTTTCTTGAAAATATATTTTATAGGGTAACCAGGCAGAAGGAAGACTCAGAAGGTCAAGAGAGTGTCAGAAATTAAAAGGAACATTCACATACATATGTTCAAATTTCTTCAAATTGTATTTAGTCATTCCAAGGACATTCATAATTAAGCAAGGATAAATCATTTCATTTTCTTTTTTGCACATTGTCTAATCATCTAGAAATACTTTTAATTTCTACAGCCTTCAGCATCTTCCTAAGTTATAAAGGTTTGAATGTTGTTTATTATAAGCCTGAAGTGTTCTATGCTATGTTTCCAAATAATATATTTTTTTAAATGATTCTCTGAAATAGCAAGCAATATGAAATACTAAGCAGCAGGAACATATTTGAGATTCTGCTGAATTCATTTTGCAAAATATATTTTTGTTCATTGCAATAAATAATAGTAATGTGATCTGCTGGAAAAAAAAATACATGAAGAAGAGATCTACAATTATGTAAATATAAATATCTATTATATTTATATATGTAATTCCTTGACAGTAGGTTCCACGATAGATATCTTGTAGGAAGCAAACAGGAGAGAAACAAAGGAGCAAAGAGAATATTATCAAGGTATTTAGATGTATGACATGAGCATTTTCCTCCTAAATATGAACTACTATAGTATTTGAAGATAAGGTTTTCATCAATATTCTTGTTCCTGAATTTATAGCTTTAGGTTTTTTTTCACTTAAAAATAATCTTAGAATTACAGCACAGGTGAAAACAATTTTTCTAAATGTGAAGGAGAATGCAGAAATAGTTCACCTTCAACCTATCACATTGTGGCAATTCCAACAAAAACACTACTTTATGTGATTGTAGATCCTGCAGGGCTTTTACTCTCTTTTCTCAAAGACGTCCAGAAATATAACCTGTTCTCTTATCCTCATATCTGAGCAAAAAAGTAATCCCATTTTCTTAAGACATCAATTTTTACCTCTTTTGTGACGATTTATAAGGTTGCAGTTTTCCTATTATTCTGTCAGACAGACTTCTGTATTCTCAGTGCAATGCAGCTGACCTCTGAATGCACCACAGGAAGCAGAAAAGTTTGATACCATCACTGCAGGGTAATTTCTTGGTAGTGAAACTTCTTGTTATTGAAATCTCTTAATTCCAATCATTGAAAATACTTCTTCAAAATGACCCAGGTGTTCCCTATCTGATTACTGTAAAAGTCAAGTTGAAGTAGTTGTATTCAGTCAAGGGAGAATTTTAAGATGAGCAGATGCAATAAGCAGGGCCTTACTCTTCTAGGGTGCCTCTGACAAATGAATCTGCAATTCCTTACAAATTCACTGCACGCTCTTTAACTTCAAAATGTTATTTCTAGCCTAAACTTTGTTCCCTAGTGCATTCCTACTGGGCGTTAAAAAGCAAGGAATAATCTTGGAGTGCTGTCATTCAAGACAGTGCTTCTCACGATATGTTTGGAAGTTAGCTGGTAGGAACGTACATAACTAGAATGAAAGCAACAGCAGACTTTGGGAGACACGTAATTCACCTTTCTCTCTCCATTTTTTATTCACAGAAAACAGTTTGTGTTTTGGTTTTTTTTGGACACACACAAAATGCCTCAGCTTCACAGGGACAATTATTATAAGTGAATGAGAAAATCAAAAGTCTTTTGTACACAGTTACCTGCAAAATATACTCTCTGTCCACAACTGACAAGACAAGAAATAAACCACTGTATTTGCAGTAGAAGATATAGGCTGATAAAGAGGAAAAATGATGTCTCAGATGGAACACACTGGAATAGACTGTTACAGGAACCTATTGAGCACCACCATTGCTGGAGGTTTGGTAAGCTTATACAGGAACAGTGTAGCCACAGTTGATCCTGCCTTTGGGTCGACAGTTAGATATATGTAATTATTCAGTTAATGAGTGAATGATGGATTTGGAAAAAAGCACCATCTTGTATTTGATTTAGCTGGCACATTCAGGAAAAATTATTCAAACTATTTAGCTTTTATTTTCATTTATGCCACTTATTCTTAAAATACTAATTACTGTAATGTTATGATCCTTTTTCTCTTTTGATGAAGATTAAATCAGATTGTGTTTCAATGGTTCATACGTACAAGGTTTTCAGATCTGAAAGTCATTCCCTAGATCACCTTAAGAAGCTTTATGAACAATCAGATCGGTTGATTGGAAGTTGAATATACCTCTCCAAAATACCTCCTAAGGGTCTTCTCTTAGTTTTATTTTAAATAAATAAATAAAATAATTCCTTATTATTGCTCCTTGTTAAGACTGTGTTACAGACAAACAAGGCTGAGAAGTTTGGTCCTAGTTACTAGGCACTTTTTTTGAGTGCTCAACATACACTTTAGAGCTAGACAAACGTCTATAAAAGTATCTGTGCTTACAAATAAGTAAATCATAGAATCATAGAATGGCCTGGGTTAAGTGGTGGTCCAAGATCAAGCTCCATCTTTGAGGACAAGCAGCACTAATTTCTCTGTTAGAAAGCTGTTTGGAGTAGTACAAACCACAGACAGCAAGAATTCAGTGCTTGAGTTGGACTGTCTCTCTTAAGTTGACATTGGATCAGTATAGGCTCAGAGGAAACTAAAGCCAAGTGCCCAGGCAGGTGGATGTGGTATGATGGTACTGTTTGACTTCAAGGACAGAGGACAGATCCTTGTCTTCATTTTACTTGGTAGTAGAGAAAATGCAATGATTAAAAGAAAATACACCCTTATAGGACAGGTGCTTTTCTCACAGAGATAAAAGACACTAACTGGACAAAAACAGTTTCTACAGGATCAGCATGAGTTAGTGGTAGTAGGTGAGTTAATGTCTTGCAAACTAAATCTACTTCCTTTTAAAAGTTCCTTGGCTAACTGGCTGAGGTGGAGCTCATTGGCAAAGAGCCTATGCTTTGACTAATTCCATGAAAAGAGGACCAGGGCAGGGCAGACAAAATAGAGCTCTTTATTCTTAAAGCTCAAGTGTTGAGCTTGATTTCATCATCTTATGTCTATATGAGTGGGGATATGAACAATAGAGCTATTGCAAAGCATTCTATAGCTCTTATAATGTTAACAGTACTCCTGAACTTCACTCATAGCACACCTGACTTGGGTCCGCACTGTTTTGTTTTGTTTTTCAAGCTTTTCTGAATATACAAAATCAACTTACTACAGTTTATATGGAATGCTTTTNAAAAAAAAAAAAAAAGTGGGCAAGCAGTGAATTGTTGAATTTCCTCCTGTTTTAAAAATGACATGTGAGAGAAAAGACTTCTTACCTTCTTGTTCCACAGTGTAACATGGAGATAGGTAGACATAAGCCTTGTAAGTTTTGACAGCCTTCTGAGGAAACATAGGGTTGGATATTCCATAATGTAGTGTTTCAGGTAACTTATAGAACCTTTCTTCTAACCAAGAATCTTGCTGAAAAATCTTTGGTCTTGCCATTCCAAAAGTTTTGGTTTTATAAGTGTTGGCATTATTTTCCAGAACAGAGGCAGCACTTAGAGGAGTCTGAGTTGAGCCCCAGCGGCAATAAGGTACAGTAAGTTTCTGGGAAGATATGGATCCTTTGCATTTCTGTTGATAAAGTAGATATATGATATTAAGGTGGCGATAGTTTTGAATTATTTCTTTTGCACTGAATTATCTCCAATATCCGATATAAAATAACAATGAAATAAACAGTTATCTCAGAAATGCCACACATGAAACAATATTTCCCTTATGAAGCAAAGCTGTATCATTTCACTTTTTACATTTTATTTGCATTTAAGAGAAATCATTGATTTTTTTCAATGAACATCACTATCTTGTTCTTAAATAAAAAATATTAAACACAAAAATGAATAAATTGAGCTGCAGTTTTCAGATCTCCAAACATCTCCTGATTCCAAAATCACTATGTATAGGTTAAGTGCTGTAATACGAAAATCTTTGGCAAGAGCCCATCCCATCCCTGACCCAGAACGTTGAGATTAGATTTCACACCTACTTAGCAGCTGGTCACGTACCATTGGCCCATTTTATGCAAATAGTCTTTCATTTACATAACAGTCATTTCCATTTATTGTCATCAGAGTAATTTAATTTCTTAAGGACAGCTTAATAATACAGCTGCTCCATTATGCCATTTATGAATATAGTCAAATACCTGTAATTATATTTTTTAACATGTTACTGCTGTTTAGTATTCTATCCCATTTAAAAGCATGGCTGGTAGTTCACAGATATGAAGTAGAGCAATCTCTGTCTTATCTAGAAAGAAAACCGTTCAGGCCCTTGTTCTAACAAGGATCACTAAATTAGTCTGTTTTGTAATGCTCACATAGGTAAAATTAATGAAGAACTGACATGAGCTTTACACATATTTATTAATTCAGCAAAGGTTAATTACAGTAGTAAGTATTTTAGAAAGTTCCCCTTCCATCTATTTGAGCCAGGTTTTGCCAGAAACTGTCATACTATATTAACAAAGAAGGGATGCATTCAGGTTGCCCGACCTGGTCTAGCACTAGATGAAAATATCCTTCTGCAACCAAGCCAGTTCCTATTGGAATAGTAGAAAAGGGATGCAAAGAGAAGCAGCTTTTGTGCTGGAGCAGGAAGCACAGGACCAGACTGGAGAAGGGCAGCGGCCGAGTAGGAAGAGGGGAACAAAAAATAAAGAAAAGAATCATCTCAGAATTTCTAGTTTTAATTAGATATAAACAAGTTCCCAGGAGCTCCTGACTCCCCTCTGTGAGACACCAGCCCTCATTTTAGCCCAACAAAAGCCACATCTGTGATGCTCTATATGGTGGTGCACACTTCTGCAAGCTACTACAAAGCAAATATGCCACATCTTCACATCTTTTCACAGCACAAATAAAGTAGGTTAATACGTTCAAGCTATGCCTGGACTGCCCCTCTCCACCTAAATATACATTATAAGTTATTTAATAGACAGAAGTGATGGAAAAGTAAGTGGTAAATTTTAACAAGTTCTATCAGTATTTTATTATCTGAGACCTTCCCCAAGAGGTTTATCCTTAACATGAATTTGTTGTAGGTTCCTCCAAGCATTGACTTCTTCTCCAACCAACACTCTGCTCCAGATGCTACAAGAGAGACTTTCCATTCTCCTGTTGACTTCATCCTTTGGAAACCTTCTGGGGGGCCATCATTTCCTTTATGCTGTCTTAGTTCCCAGATGAGAAAATTTTGAATTATCAGAATCAGCACTGTCTTCTGGTTTTAGAAGTGCTGGGTGATAATTACACTTTTAAGACTTTGTTGGCTTAATGATGCCTACTGGACTCTAAATTGGGGCAATCATACAAGTTTTGAAATATTTTAATAAAAATCACCATAACATTGCACTGTGTGAAGGTAGCTAACAGCTTTTTTGCTGTATGTGCTAAACAGAGCAAGCAGTAATATTTTAAGTTTTTTGCAATTGATCCGTTTTTCATAACGCAAAAGAATCCTTTCTAAAAATTATCTGCTTCCTGGGCTAGGCCTTTTCCTAACTTTTATGCAGATGTGATCCCAAATTCAAAGCACTTAGAATCCAAGACAAGCAACATTAAATGAGTGGAAAAAAAATAAAATGCAGCTATCCTCAACTGCCTCTTCCACGAATATTATGAATTAATTATTTTCATGAAACAGTTTTACACCAGCTTTAGAAAGGATATGTAAAAAGGAGCAGTTTCCTGTACAGTTGTCTCAGCAAGGATATGATCTTGTCAGCCACTGGAAAGGCAAAAAAAAAATTGCGCTCACTAAATTTGTTTTCATTAAGGAGGCTTAGAGAGTATTGAAGTTGTAGTAAAGGCAAAAGTATATACAACAAAAGTAAAGCTGTGGAATAAGCTCAAATATAGAGAACAGAAAGAAAACATAATGAACAGAAATAATGTGATTTACTAAAAGAAACATTAAAATGATTGAGAGGTTACAATCGGCAACTGAAAGGAGATGCATTCAGGGATAGCAAACCTGAACTATGAAAAGGGGTGATGAAAACCAAGACCTACAGTTGCAGGGGATGGGTCAAAAGTAAGTCATCAATATAAAAACAGCAGCGGATACAGTACAGAGAGAAAGATCTTCAGGGACAGATAGAAAGTCCCCAGCCACCTTGCAGCATGAAAGACACTGTGCTGAAAGATGTGGAATTAAGCAGGAAAGTGGGCAGAAAATTAGAAGAAAGTTTGACCAAATGCTGCAAAAGATACAATTTTCAAAGGGAAAATTGAATTGAAAGTGTCAAGGATAAAGAAAACAAAGGAGAAAAGAGTGTGGAACACATTCTAAGCAATTCTCAAATTTGGGAACCTGAGAAAAGTTTCAGGAAAGGGTTGAGATGGGAAGATGAGTGGAGGCGACTCCAGGTGCACGTGGAGAAAAGTAGTAACTACTTTTGTTTGCAGATCCATTGAAAGCACTTTTCTAAAGAGATGAATCACTGGAAATTACCAATGAGACATTTGCGTGCACGTTACAGGTTAAGATATTGTGTACAGGTAGATAATTTTGTGGCCTAGATCATGAAAAACTGCTTAATCAGATTAAAATTATTTTTACATTATATCTATGGAAAACAATGTTTTGTATATAATTTCAAATAATTTCCCTGCAGAAGAAAAATTCTGTGAATGCACATCACTTCATGTTGTAAATGCCCAACTGATATATCACAATTGGCAATAATTTTTGTTTTGTTTATTCAAGTACCATAGTTAATTACAAATAAAAAATGAATTAATAAGACTGCTCCTTTATGTGCAGTTTGATAAAGAATATTCCTGCTTCCTTCCTGCTGCTAATACATTTGAGCTATTTTGTAAGCACAAACAATATACATTCAGAAAAGCTCATTTGAGTGAGTATCCCAAACACTAGTTCCAACAAAAGGTATAATTATCCCTACATATTGTAGAAGCCCTTCTCCAATTTGTCAGGTACTAAAACAACAACAACAACAAAAGTAGAAGCCGTGTTGTACATACTAAGCTGATCCTCTACAGTATTATGATATCCATGTGACATAGGCGTTAAGGAGGGAAAAAAATTAGTTTAGGGTAAACCTTCTAGATAAATAGTTGAGGAGTTTTATGAAGAAAACTTATTCCCAGTATCTGGTTGATTTACCAACATCTGTTTACTAAGAAGGCTCAATGCAGTCAGCAAACTAACAAGCTTTAAAACCACCAGAAATTAGATGGTTCAGAGAATGTTATTTCCTGTTTCAACTGGGATGTCTGAAGAAATGAGATTTTCTATCACAGCCCATCACTGAGAAGAAATAATAAAATAGTACTGTAATTTTTGTTTTCTATGTAAATATTCTTCTCCAAAAGTTTTCTCTGTGCAGTCAAGATTGGACAATTCTTTGATGTAAGAACGTGGACAAGTCACTATATTAGCTGCCAGACAAAGATTACTGAGAGAAAAAATTGCAACTGAGAAACAAAATCAGGTAATTTCCACCAGTGATTTCAACCTCTGACATTACCCGGGGTCTTGTCTAAGAGTTTACAAAATAGAGACCTAAGAAAATTTATGTAGGCTGACTACAGCACAGCACTTGTTCTCACAATCCTCCTGCGCAACTGAGCTAGACAGGCTCCTGCATCATCATCATCATCCTCATAGTTTTGAGCCAGTTTAATTTCACAAGCCTGATTACTAAAGATGCAGATGAACACTGATGTTAATATATAATATATATCCTTTTATTAAGAAAAAGGATTGTGAAATGTGGTTTTCTCATCTTTCCCAAAAGTTTAATTGTTTTTATGGAAATGGAGGATTGTACCTTGAGCACTCTGTCTACAAGCTTTAGAGTTTTTCATGGGAGAAGAAAATTGGTTAATATACAGTACTTAAAAAATTGTAAAGCATTTGGCTTGTTTCCACATCTGTCACATTTTCACTTATTTCTCAGAGTGAGGAATGGATAGTATTAAATTCAATAACTCACACACAACTATTAGAATTTCTTTTAAAATAATAAGTTACAACTTTTGAAAATATATTCTACACTCCTACTATAAATGAGGACTGCCTATCAAATCACAGTATTTATAATATAGGCTAGCTAGTATCTACCTCTTTAGTCGTCAGTATCATCAATGATCTGGAAGAAAATACAAAGCAATTGCTGACAAAACTTGCAGAGCATGCAAAAATTGGTGGACTGAGGCAAGTGTTCTACAGAATAATCTGTTTCAAATGGTTAGGTGGCTTCATTTGAACAAGACAAATTTTAATAAAGAAAAATGAAAAGTCATAAATCCATTCAAAGGGAACGCAGGCCACATTTACAGGATGGGGAACTGGAAAAAAAGTGATTCTGAAGGTGGGTAAGAAACTGTCAACACAGTCCAAAGCTATTGCTAAATGAACTAATTGGATCCTTACAAAAGTAAAGGAATATTAAAAAGAAGTTGATGTTTTGCATTATTTCCGTGTTCATACTGATGCCACCAGTACTGGAGTACTATGTTCACTCTGAAATGTACATTGAAAAAATATATATTAAAAAATGGAAGATTCAGAAGTGAATTAAAAGATTATCTGATACCAGAAAAATCTAACTTAATAGAAGGTTAATATATTTACTTTCATCAAAAGAACATCAGAAAATGATTTGCTCACAATGAGAGAAGCTAGAGTAAATCAGTTGAAAGTGTGGAAGCCAGTGAGAAAGTCTCAGCTGCTTAGAGGAATACAAATATGCTATGTATAAAGAGGTCATATACATAGATGGTATGTAGACACTGCTGATTGTAAAAGATATCATTGCTCTTGATTGAAAGAGATTGATACTGTTTATTTCCAGGAAAATGAGAAAATAGACAATACTAAAGTTAAGAAAAAGCTGTTGCCTTATCACCACTCATGTTCAGAATAAGTAGAAAAATGAATTTAGTCACCAGCCGAAAACACTGAAGAATCCATTTTCTCTCATCACTCCTTAAAAAAAAAAAAAAAAAAAAAAA
>JACDJE010000194.1:0-10981 GCA_016647715.1 Pavo muticus | reverse complement strand
TAAAGATGTTCCTCTTAGTTATTCTTCCAAATGATTTGCGCTCAGGTTTGTGGGGGTTTTTTTAGGTTTTTCTTTTTTTTGGAGGGGGGAGGGAGGGAGAGAATGGTAGAAAGGGATGTTTGTTTTTTGTGTTTTTTTTTTTCCAGGGGTGCACCACAGAGGAGAATACTCTGAAGCCATTACAACAAAATGCATCAATGACATCATGGCAGTGCTGCACTCTGCAAAGCTGCAGATCAATCCCAAAATGGTATTACTCTATCAGACTCTTGGGAAATAGAAATATCAGGTTGACTCATAACCGCAAATGTTAAAGGCTAAGAAGAAAGAGAAGACTATAGGGTCAGCTTCAAGTATCTGGGCTTGCTGGAGAGAAAAGCAGCACAAAAATACTGCATGTCGAAAAAAAAATTGCTCGTGAACATGAAATACCATTCAGATCAGCTGGATTAAGGGGTTCCTTTCCAAAAATAAAAATTAACAGGTAAGACAAATTTCTCTTTCATTGCCAAAAGCCTGTCTTCATTTATGGTAACAAGCAAAGAAATAAATTTACATTTAGAAAAAGTACTATAACTTCCAAAGGAATAACTGAAACTCTCTTGTACCGACAGTATCATTGGTAACACAGACAGTAAAACAGAATTAGTTGAAGGCATACCCCACAGGATGCTATCCTTTTTCTGATAATTTATTTTTAGAGGAGCCTCAGGCATTCAGAATCCCATGTCACTTATTCCTTGTCTATATCTGAGGATTTAGGAACTTCTGTATCCCTCCTGTTATCTCTACATTCCAATGGATCTACTTTACTTTTCTGTTTCACTTTCAAGTGCTGTGGCACAGTTATCTACAGCCATCAGTCCCCAAGTAATCTTAGAATAAATAACTGTTCAAAACAAGTACCAGGAGGTAAATCCTGTTTTGAGAGTTTGAGGGTTTTTCCTCCGTCAAGAGGTACGTGCATCTTTTGAAAGGAAAATATAAGATAGAATGCAGTACTGCAGGAGAACAGCACAACTAAGCAGGTTCCACAGCCACCATGGATACAGCCATGAGAGAAACCTGTTAGTAACAAGACAGATAACCAGAAAAAGACCAGCATGGGAAGAACACATATCAAATATAAATAGAGATATGGCTGAGCAAGGGGGAAATAAAAGGCAAAGCAAAGGTACTCTGAAGTAAAAATAAAGCTGGGAGAGATTTTAGTAGGAGCTCTGAGTACATGCGTTTTCACTTTTCAAAGAAGAGCTTCTGAAGCCTTAAGGGTGGGTTGTGATGATGAAATCCATCACTATTCAAAGATGTGTAGTTTCCCTCCAACAGCACATGCAAGGTTTACATTCATACTACAAGGTTACGCAGAGTAGTCCTTTATAAAGAAGCATTATGTTCAAAACATAACATAACATGAGTTTTTTGGAAACAACAATCATACTCAGAACCTTGCAACACTGGAATTTTCAATACTCAGAAGTGCAAAATAATCTTCTTTCCAGAACCCCAATATTCAGATATAGTATTGCTCTATTATTTTAATTACTCTGTTCATCGAAACTCTACAGCAAATGAAACTTTCAAGAAGCAAAAACTTGAGATTTACAGATCATTTCAACAAGTATTTAAATACATACTGCTTTCACCATGGCATGGATGATCTGGAAGTTAGGATAGAAAATCGTAAGGAAGATAAATCCCCCACAGTCTCAGCTAGCTACTTTATACCTCCACGCAAGGGACCTACTAAATATGTTGTTATTGGCTGTACAAATAGTTAACTATAATTTGCTTGCACTTCATAGCCAGGGGCACATAGATAACATATAATCTAAATATTCTAAATAAAAGGAAACTATGCCAATGCAACTCTTTTTGGTCAATAGAGTGCCTTCAGTAACCATTCCAACAGCTACTGCAGAATCTGTTCTACAGCACAAAGTGAAACATCATATTTCCTTTTAGGATCAATCCTCCAGAAATCTAGATGTCTCTATGAAAACACAACAAACACCAACTCATTCTGAATCAACTTATATCACTTACCGAATTTTTCCTCTAGCCCAACACCATTTAAAGATATCATTGCTCTGATGGGTATGCTCAAGTACAAAATTGAGTAAAGACTATAAATTTCTCTCTTCTGCAAGTTTAGCTCAATCCTTTACTTTTCTCCAACACTTATAGCAAAAAAAACCTTTTATTTTATTAAACAGTAACTTCTATGAGATGTTTAAGAAATCAGAAAGATTACCTCTTTTGAGTTCATTTTTGTGAAAGTCGAGCACTGAAGCAGCACAAAAACCTCTGTATAGTTCTGGAAAGGATTCAGAAAGGATGAAAAATATTTCTTTTCTTCCTCTTTTTTTTTTTTTTTCCCCCCTGCAGTTTTAATCATTGCAAATTTTTCATTTAGAATTATTCCAAAACAATTTCACTTAACATCTTTTCTCTCAACCTCTCAAACCAAACAAGACTAAAGTCTGAAAAACTAAAAACTAGTAAAAATATTTCAAAGATTTATTTCCTTTACAGGATCTATACTACATCTGAAGGCTGAAGCCATTTACCAATGAACTTTCACCACTGGAATTTTGCCCTTTATCTAAATCATCACTGAAGTACCTCTTTGGCAGCAAAAACTTTAGAAAGCACAATAGATCATGTATATTAGTCAAAGTCACTGATGTTTCATAAAGCCTTATAAAACAATGACATGGCCTCATACAGCAAAATGAAACTTTTTTAGCACTGGCAATTTTACATACAAAAATTATACATCTACAAAATAGCAGAACAGATTTTAGTCTGAGATTTCAGTAAAATAAAATAAAAAATAACAATAGTAATAATAAAAGATACCTCTAAATTAATACTTCATTTTACCCATCTTTTTAAGTTTTCTCCCTACATCTCACTCACTAGGCAACATACTGGGCTGTTACTCAGAGATTACGCGTCAGAAGAGAGTAAACACAGTTTGTCAAATTTTTTCACCAAATAAAAAATGCATGAGAAAGATCAAACTAACTGGAACATCTGACATCAATAAATGTACAACTTTTGCCTCCTGAAAGGCTGTGTACCTCCAGAGGGGAACACAGTCAAACAGAGACGGACCTACAAAGAGGCAGAATGCAGGTCCAAGGTAGTACGGGATTTGGGACACAGAAAGTATGGGCTTGATCTGTTTCAAATATCCTTGCATATTTTTGGCTAACATCTATAAACCAGCAGCTTCCTGTTAGTTTTTAATCCTCTACCCACCATTATTCTGCAAAATGTAAAGAAATATTTCATTTACTTACTGCATAAGAACTGAGTAAATGGTTATATATCTGCATGTATATACATATAAATAGCTGGATTTTGTGTCAGAGTCTACTAGTGAGTTTGGGTTTTTTAGTATATTAAAAGTTTAATGAATAAAATCCTAGAGAGACTGCATGACCTCACTTCAGCAGATATATTAACTGAATCACTGGAGTGGAGATAAGAATTGTCAGATGCAATTGAACATTTGTGGACTCAGTAAGCTAACATTTGTAGCTGCAAGTTGAAGCAATCATCAGTTGCATTTAATGAGTATTTTAAATGTCCTGTATAGTATACTGCAGTATACTACAATCTGATAGCTTACCAATACATTAATAAGGGAAGATAAAAATCAAAACCATGGATCTGAAATCTGAAAAATCAGGGAGAAAATTCAAATCCAAGGACATCTTCAGTATATAGATGTCGCAGTGTCATGCCAAAATCCAGACCTCCCTGTAGTGGGTGTCCTTTTTACCTTCTTGCCTGCAGCAGGAACTATTGCAATCTTGCATGTAAAAAGGAGGCAGTGACTTAGCATCCATGAGGCTCAGCAATGGAACCTTGGCATGCAGAGCAGCCTAAGATCTGGCTTCCAAGGTAGCTTTTATGATGTCGTAGGGGATTGCACTGTATCTTTAAAGTGCTGTACTACATTCCTAAAATAAAGGGCTGTCCAAAACTTCTACTTTTACATCAGCAGTTGGCAAGACAGCACAAAAACAGAACATTGAAAAAATATTAACTTTCCTATAGAAATGTATACTGAAATATACTAACATCATGCTAACCTGTTACTCCATTTTGGTGTTGTGTCTTGAGCAAGGTATGGCAATAGTTGCTTACGATATCATCAAATGCATCACTAAAATCGGAACCTCCTGGAGTAGGTCCTGGAAAATTTAAGTTAAAAGAAGTCAAGAAGTAACAGCTTCCTAATCAGTGGTTTTCTTCTAACAAGATACTTAGATTAATAAAAGAACAATTACTTTCACTCTCCATCTCCTACTAGCTTGTTATAATCTTGGATAAATAAAATTTAATGAAATCATCTTATACTAAATTGATTTTTCTATTCTACAGAGCAAAGTGCTTTTCAGTTCAGAACTTGGCAGTACATGCAGTGAAGTTATCTTGGTCAAAATAATACATTCAGTATATGGAATGTGAAGACATGCACAATATATTGATTTGCTGTGAAATTCTTATATAAATGTGGGTAATTTCTATATGCAGGTTCCTGAAATGAATGTTTCATGCCCTGCAATAAATTACTTTTTTCCCTTTTCAGTGGAGTATTTTTCAGCAACATGTACGTTCTTTTTAGAAATCACATATTTCCTCATAAGACAGATAAAGTCATCCTATGCTGAGCTGAAGTCAGGACCTACCAAATCTAATACATCCTTTGAATCAAATTTATGATCTACTAAATCATATCAGTATTATGTATATTGAAAGCTAAGCTGATGAATCACCAGCTAAATCAGATTGCAAATACATGACAATATAGTATTTATTAAAATAGCTCAGTGATTTGTTTTAGTTGTCAGAACTTAATACGTCAACTTCTGAAAAACTCTTAAAAAAAAAAAAACCTGCAGGGATCTTTCAGAAAAGAAAAAGACACCAGGTAAAAATGAGCTAGGAAAAGTCAATCTCTAAGTGCATCTGCAGAACAAGGTGTCACGTGCTGTTGTGTTGTGGAAGTGCTCAAGCAGGGCTTTCAAAGAAGTGAAAACGCTCTGCTGACAGTCACCACTAGGCAGTTGTCTAGGATTTTACATTTAAAGGCAGTGTGGTTTAACCCAGCAGCAGCTCAGCACCACACGGCCGTTCGCTTACTCCCCCCTATATATCAACATACACATACATATCTCCTCAGTGCAAGTTACTCACCACACACGAACTGACACCCTGCTACCAACCGTCCCACCACCCGCCGCCTGAGGCCCAGCCAATCCCAGCACAGCGGCCAGCCCATGGCTTTACAGCCTTCCTCATTGTGCCATGTGGATGGACAGAGCCCTGTACCATCATGGCTGACAATTAACCCTCCTGTGCCGCACAGGCAATCCGTACTTGCATCTGCTCATCTCGCTTCTCAGAGCAAACTGACTGCAAGTAGCTGGGCCTGTCTCATTCAGCCCTGCTTGCAGGAGCAACTGCAGCACATCAAGTTTGGCTCTCTCGACCCTCAGAGTCCTTATAGCATTGTCCCACAAGACTTTCCATGCCTGCATAGAGTGCTACAACTCACTGAGGAAAGCAGATTGTCTGACGAGCACAAGCTTAACTAGGGGCAGCCAGGCCTGTTCCATGGCCAAGCCCAGCCCGCTTGCAGCCACAGCCAGGGAGGGTTCTCCCTTAGGGCAGCTGGGGAAATGCCTGTGTTAGTAAGAAAGGAAAGAACAGTTAAATCACTACTAGTCACACCACCACAGTCTCAAATAGGTCACCAGAGCTAACACCAAGGCCCTGTCCATGCCTCAGCTGAGAACTTGAGTATTCATTCTAGTGCTGCTTACAAAGATAATAATAAAAAAAGTCACTTCTGTGTGGTCAGACATAAGTGAAATAAGTAAACTAACAGGTCAGATGTAATGAGGAGTATTTGTAGATATATTAAATGGGTCCAAGGGATGGAACGCTTTCCATGCAAGAATAGGCTGAGAGAGGGGACTGTTCAGCCTGGAGAAGAGAAGGCTCCAAGGAGACCCTGATGGCAGCCTTTTGGTATTTAAGGGGATCTATAAGAAGGAAGGGGACAGACACTTTAGCGGGGTCTGCTATAATAGGACAAGGGGAAATTGTTTCAAACTAAAAGAAGGGAAATTTAGACTGGATATAAGTAAGGGTTTTTTGTGTGTGTTTGTGGTTTGTTTGTTTGGGTTTTTTGGGGGTTTTTTTGTTTCTTTTTTTTGGGGGGTGGGGGGGTTGTGATAAGGGTAGCGAGGTAATGCAACAAGTTACCCAGAGAGGCAGTGGAAGCCCTATCCTTGAAGACATTCAAGGTCAAGCTGGGAGAGAGCCCTGTCCTTGAAGACATTCAAGGTCAAGCTGGGAGAGGCTCTGAGCAACTGGGTCAAGCTGTGGGTGTCCCTGTTCACTGCAGGAGAGTTGGACTAGATCACCTTTAAGTGTCCCTTCCAACTCCCAACGATACTATGATTTTACATTCAGAAAATCACAGCAGCTGGCTTCCTCTGTCAGGAAACACCAGAGCACATCTTTGGGCATGTTTTCAAAAGAAATGGCTAGTATATTTATTTTAATTGACTTAGCTTATTGTCCACATAGAAAGCCAAGGGAAACATTCATATCCTTACCTATAAGGATGTGTTTGAGAGCCATGCTACACCAAACGTTTAATGTTTTTCTCTGTTCTTTTATGTCTGTGCAAAGATTTCTACTATTAAAATTTGTAAGAAGAATCTACTGTGGATTATAGCATTATAAATAGGCGATAGAGTAGAACAAGGACTAAATCAATGGTTTCAACATCTCTAAAATCTGGTGCAAAATTTATTTCAAACTAAAGCACGAAGAATACTGTGAAAGGACACTGAAAGATAAGAGGTAGTACTCCAGTACTCCATGTAGCTGCCATTGTGTTGTATGAATTTGTGGCTCCCATTCATTTTTGAATTTGTCTTCCTAATTTTTCACAACTTCTGCATTCCCTCTTAGAATGAAGCCATTTCTACTATAAGACACTCATTCCCTGCTGGATTCTCATTAGTTTTCCCCGTGTACAAGAATTTTTTGCATTTGAGATGTCCTAAGAAATTTTTGCTTTGTTCTGCATCTGTTGAAGTCCAGTACAGGATTTAAGAATCTAATACATATCATAAAAGGTAGTTATTATTTTGAAATGATTCTCACTGTATTTTGTACCTTTTCCCACAAGTTTATTGGTCAAACTATCTCAGAAAATAATAGCAAGATGATAATTTCTGATTGGGTGCGTGCCAAGATGAGAAAATGGGAACACAGGCCAACATAATTCTAGGTAGCCATCAATATCTGTCTTTAAAAAATTACTGTTTGAATAATCATTCATATAGGGTCAATATTGCTGGTGTCTTAATTTTGATACATTCCACAGTTTTCTTAATGGCTCTTACCTCCTTGCCAGGTTTTGTCACTTTTACACAAGTAGCACTGCTGGCATGGGACAGTCAGCAATCAGAGTTTGCCACCTTGTTTGAAAAGAAGGTTGACAAAGCAAACACAACAGACTGCAGCGGCAGTGTGCGTGATGCAGTACAAAAGCTCAGTGCAGGCCTTAAGAGCAGTATTTTTAAAACTTCTGAAAATTAGAGAATAGAAAAGCAACTTATCATAAGAAAACATCCAAAGCTGAGAATGTTTCAATTTATTTACCTTTAGAAAATTTTTGGAAAGGCCTGCAGCATGTATGATTCAAGTAATTTTTTTAAATTGTCTTTTTTCTGTGGTAACACTTGTGTATATACTTAGGCATTGCATATATTTTTGTGAATAGACTTATGTATTACAATATCTGCAAATCCTTCTTTCCCTCCCAATAGAAGTTTACTTAGAATCATGAAGTCAGTAAGGTTGGAAGAGACCACTAGTCCACTCATGTTCTGCAACAGTGTGCTTGCACATTTGTCTAATGTAATGCTCTACTAAACATTTATGTGTCTTTTTAAAATTCCGTTTATTTTATGCCTTTTGGCTCCTTTCTTCTTTTATAATATGCTGATATCCACCATTTTGAATGTTCTGTTGATTTTGTTTGGGGGGGGGTTGTTTAGCTTTTCAATTTTTGTTTTGTTAATCAGAGAT
The DNA here is from genome assembly GCA_016647715.1 of Pavo muticus. Lineage (NCBI taxonomy): Eukaryota > Metazoa > Chordata > Aves > Galliformes > Phasianidae > Pavo > Pavo muticus. The sequence goes on along the minus strand of JACDJE010000194.1, from coordinate 2,851 downwards.
GCATTTTGCTTTCTGATAGCTGAGGGAAAACTCATATTTACATTGCAAAGAAACTGAATCCCTCTGTCAAAAATGTAGCATGGGACGTATTTCATCAAACTACTCAATCATGCAGTGTATCAATCTATTATTCTGAAGATCTTGTGTTTTTCAGTTTTATCTGTGTTCAAAAATTTTTAGACACCATAGGAGTCTGTGTCACATTTTCAGAAGTCAGTTAGGTGTTCCATCAGCTGTCAGTATCATTTGGTCTTATTCATCACATTTAAAATTATGGCATACCTCACATATGGGGTGAAATTTCCTTAATTATCCATTCTTATTATATTTACTGCCTGTTACATAAGTGAATTGGAATATCTTCTACAACAGCACTATTCGATGTACTTAACTATTTTTGAATGCTAGACTGTTATATATTTCTGAATGAACATCCACATCCTCAAAAGTAGCATATCCTTAACAAAAACAAACAGGATGCTTTGAGGTACAGCAAGGTACCTCAGCTGCAGTTGCTTTTATTGCATGGTATGACACACAGTATTCAGTGAACAATGTAGTGATGAATTCATAAGAGTGACAAAAAGACAGTAGTTAGTGTATTTTTCATTGTTCATTTTTTGTTTGCTTGTTTTGTTTTTCTTTAACTTTCTTTTATGCCAGATTAGAGCTTTTTTTAAGGTGAAATGGTAAAAAAAATTGCATAGGAAATAGCAACCCTAGCTCAAAAGAAATCTAATGTAAATCATAATTTGTTATTAGATTACCTTCAGCATAACTCATCAGAGCACCTTTATACGTCGCTGTTTAAGAATTCTATAACATAGATAAATTAAAACACATTTAGCTGAGATGCAAGTCTGTGTTTGCAAAGGAGTCCTTCTGCGACCTTGCCAAGTTTACAGAGTGTGCCAATAACAGCTCGGATTAGAAAACTGACTGATTAAAATTTTGCTCACTAGGATAAAAACACTTGAAATGAATCATCTCATTTTCCAGCATGTCCTCGGGTTGCTGCAGGCACAATAAATTACAGTCATATAATAGCAAACAACTATAAAAAATTAGAGTTAATACATTACACATATATTGTAACACCTGCTTTTGAAACTCTGAATTGTCTTAAATTTTTATGTTCATAGATAATGAAATATGATCAGTACTTTTCAGAGTGGAACTGCAGAACCATCAGTTTGTTTGTTGTCCAAAATACACAGAATGTCATTTTTGTTGTCCAAAATGCATAGAACTAAACTGAAACCTTTCTACTGACTTAGTCGGCTCCAGAACTAACACTATCTGCACATTTCTAATTAACATCAAATGCTATCCCTAATATCTCCACAAATAATGCTCTTGCAGAGATGCAGAACGTGCTGGGTATAACCTTGTGCTCCAGTGAAATGAGCAGAATATAAATAGAAAACAGCAACACGCCATTGCAGAGGAAAATAATCAGCAAAAGTAGTAATGGAACTAATGGCTGCCAAAGCCTTGCACATCATGGCAAGAATGCAATCCATCATGCAGCTGTTTGTCATTTTTGCAAGGGTTTCCAAACAGCAAAGGTTCACCTGAGGCAAATCCCCTAGGTGACCCCTCTAGTAAATGCAGAGATGTAGGCTCCTCCACAGGGAAACTGAGCTAGCTGATCCAGTTGCCTTCAGAAGAAGCCCATTTACTCCACCTGCTGTAAAGACAGCCCGAGCAGACTTACTCAGCCCTGGGGTAAAAGCCTATTATTTGCACAGGTGTCACACAGAACTCCGCTTTTCTATCTGTGCAAATAGTTAACATCTATGTTTATGAAACAGCCTTAAACTTTTATCAAGATGCTGAAGGAGATAATCCAGCAAGTTTGGTGGTTCACTGAACAAAGTGACCAGCAGAGTGCTCTATTTTAATGTCCTTTAAAATAAAAGGAAATCCTTTCACCTTGGCAGAAATACCAAAAATATTGTGTTTCATTGTATCTGTTTTCACTACATGCTGTAGTACTTCCAAAAAGTTTCAGAGAGAATCCTTAGAGATGCTCTTATAAAGACATCAAAAACCCCATCGTATCTCCTTAAATAAGTTGTCTTTTTGTCTTTTTCTATTCATCTCATGCCAGAAGTAACTGTCCTGCAATTGCTGAAAGGTACAGGAGCTACATTTTGCACTCTGTGCATTAATCAGATTTGAAAACACTTGAGCACACATACATGTCAAAATGCCAGCTATCAGGCAAATTGGGTAAATGCCAAACTTAAAGAGAAAATGTAAAAATGAAAGCACTGCTGTGGTTCTAATTGCTCTCAAAATTTATGTCAGGCTTTTGAACTGGATTTCAAAGCAAATGGGCACTCTTAAAAGGAATATCATCATTCATTATTGTTTTAACTCCTAAAAGGCAGCTTGCATTATTCAGGATATCCTACCTTTCCCCTACTCTGAGATCCGGGTACTGTTAAGTTGTCTGAGGCAGCTGCGCATCATGAAGTACTCCATCACCATTCCCAGAAATGACCATGAAGGAGAGAATTAGACTACACAAGTGATCATACTGAAAACTAACAAGATACATTCTGAAATAAAAATAGGACAAATTTGAGACAACTTGAAATTCCAAACCTCCATTTAATGCATAGATCTAAATCACAGTCACTTTTCAATTGTTTTGTTTTCTAAATGAGGTGCAAACTAGAATTCTGTACTTAAACACTGACTGAAATTCGCTGGACTGCTATTTTTGCAGTCTGATTCCAATCATTGTGTTTGTTTTCATTGTATGTTTTAATATACCTGAATTTCTTAAAAGGTACGCTAGGATTTTTTAGGAGAAAACTGAGACTAAAGGACTTTTTTTTTC
>JACDJE010000220.1:1408339-1517331 GCA_016647715.1 Pavo muticus | reverse complement strand
GAGGGGGAGATGTTGTAATAGGCGAAGGCGGGGATTCGCGATGTGACGGGATAGGATAACCCCTCCCCTCCCCCCTTTGGGGGCGTACACACGGTAGAGGCTTAGTATATAAGGTGTTGCACCACGTGAATAAACGGACCACTTTCTTACACCATATTGGTGCATGCTTGCGTGGTCCGGGCCGCAAATTGCAGGTGCATGGGAATCCACGGGAAGTTCAACAGATCATTAAACATTTGTTTTTGGGAAACCCTTATGGGTCCCGATTGAGGAATTCGTGTAGCCGGCTGCTTCGTTTTAATTACTGGCAGGACCTCAGCTTCTTCTAACGTTTGAATGTTGCGCCTAGTTTGCAGGCGTTCTGTTTCTCCCAGGTCGGCTACTAACTGGGCAGCCTGCTGGACTACCGCTTCTGAGGCCACCAAGGGATTTAATATAGAGACCAGTGTGCCATATAGACGGGAGGGGGCCTGCTGTAGAATCAGGTCTTTCATCCCTGCTGAAAATTTAACCATGTCAGGGCTATCAAACGCTTCCTCATAAATTGCTTCCCTTATACCTAGTTCTCGAATATAATTTTGAAGGTCCTCCATGGAGGACCACATCCCTGTATGTAGGGGTATATCGGATTTATTAGGCCAGACCATACGGCATGCTGCCATCAACCAATCTATTATAGAATGATTTTCATTGGTATATTGGACACCAGCATGTAGCCTCTGCCTAAGGGCAGGATAAACAATCACGGTGGCCAACTTGGATATTTCCGGGCCATTCACCGTAACACTTTCTGCCCCAGAGTCCCACAGCCTTAATAACCAAGCTGGCACAGTTTCTCTAGGCTTTTGCCAAAATCGTTGGACTAAGTCCATCAATTCTGTTGCCATGTATGGCCGGGCCATTACATGGAAGTGAGTCTGGGCAGGGGGCCATTGATCAGGCAGCACCCCTGCTGGTCTATCCTGTACTTTCTTCGTTTTTTGGGTTATAACGGGACGGACCTCTAACGGGTCTGTCATAATTGGAGCTTCAAGATCTGATTTAGAATTCTTATTTTCTGATCAATGAAGTCTGTTGATTCAGGAGTCTGGTCTGCATCTGTTGAAATGTTACGAACTTGCCTATTTGGTTTTTTCCTGTTAATATGCCAAGTTCTTGTTCTAACTTTTCAGTGAGGTCTCTCAACAGTTGGTTTTCATTATCTAAGGTATTATTCCTTACTTCAGCCTGATTTAGAGCATTTAATAATGGCCATGCCACTGTGGAGGCAGCCAACTGTCTTTCTTTTGTGATTAATATATCTTTGCTCAGTCCCTGAAAATAGCCTGCCATGCTGTCTCACTCCAATTTATAGGAGGGAGGTGAGGTTCTTTTAATGTATGTATACCCGACATGAGATTAAGAAACAACAGTTTAAATGTTGGTCCAACCAGTTTATTACAAATCTTAGTCAGGGAGATGGGGAAGGCAGACACTATTACGAATTAGGGTGACGGGGAAGGGAAGGCGGGCGATAGGAAAGATAGGAAATAAAAGCAAGGAGTCTTTATAGGAAGCAAGAGGGAGATAGTCACCACCAAGGGTCCAGCGAGGTTTGTAGTTCAGTCTTCAGTAGAGGTGGGTCATCGGGCATTGTTCCGTTGACGATGAAGGTGACGATCCGAACACTGAACACACCATGATGATTTCCAATGGCAGTATTTATAAGTCCAAAGTGGTTGAGTCAGCTCTTTTTGGAGTGACAGCTTCTGGCTTTTGGATCTCAGCAGGAACTCCTTCGTTCCATCTTCCAGGCCTTGCCAGCAGATAAGAGGGAGTATGGAGGCGCCAACTCATATCTTGTCTTCACAGGATACAATGGTATCACCCCACAGTCTCCCATAGCAGACAGGAGTTATCTGGTCACGGGACAGATCTTCCACCAGTAAACAGTCCAGTAAACAGTCCTGAGCACTCCCTTCCAAAGGCAAATAACTCCAAAGAAATGCTTTCAAATGTAAAATTGTCCAGATAGTGATGTTGATTGCCATACAGCAACACCCACCTCTCATCTCCTAGAGTCTTATCACAAGGAATACCTCAGGAAGCAAGCTTTGAGCCAGAAAGAACAAAGAAGGATTCATACACATGCGATATGGGAAGATACTTCCCATAACATGCAGGGGACCCCTTTTTTCAATAATAATTGCCAGTTCATAATAGGGAGGTCCCACAAATCCTGGGATCTGTCCCAGAATCTTTTTATCTAGAGGGGTAACGTTCTCCCCCCGACCCATTTATAGAAATTCCATAGAAAAGACATGATGTAAGTATTCTAGTATATTTAGCTTGCCTGGCTCACCAAATGTAAGGTTAACAAGATTACAAGTTGACAAGTTGCAGGGTTAACAGGTATACAGAGAAGTTAAGCAGGTAAGAATAGTTAAATATATAAGAAAAGGTGCTCACCAGTGTTGTAGACTCGTAAGAAACTCCACAAGGAGCAATCTCCAGGAAGAGATCCTTCCTTAGTGGAAGTCAGCCCTTAAATGGGGTCTAGGAAAGGTGCAGCCTGGCTCCACCCCTTCTGGGCACGCAGCTGAATTGCCTTCACCTGTGCTCCCATGGCTGACTCAGCGCTTGCCTCAGGTGGTCAATCAGAGGTTCAGGCCGTGATTCAACAGTTCCCATACAGTCACCTAAATACATCCAATAAGGATCGGCTTTCCGGTGCTCTTGATGGATTACACCGGATGATCTGGTAAGTTGGGATGTATTTTTATTTTAAATAAGGATATAAAGTTTTGATGAAAACAAGTGAGGTAAACAGAAGTGCCAAATACAAAGCAGCGTGATTCTTCTCTATAAATACCCTAATCTATCACTAGCATTCATTTGTGTCATGTACAGTCATTGGAGTTACAAAGTGTATTTCTCAGTTGTGCATCTCTCCTTCTCACTGTCAGCAACCCCAGCACTGAGTTATGAGATGTTTTGTAGCGAGATGAGTGGCAGAAACATTTCCTTAAAGATTTTTCTTCCTCTCAAGGTCTTTTTCTGACCATATGGTTAGCGTAGTTTTACTCTTTGTCGAGTAATAATCATAGCTTTGCTTGGTAATAAAGTAATTAAGAAACAGACAACTGTAGACATGAAACCTGAGCAGGATTGGTGGTATCTGGCATGACTTGGAAGAAGAATTCCACCAGCAGTGCAGCCAGCAGTAGTTGTTTTGAGATGCTAGATGCCTTGGTTTGGAAGGATAATGGAGTAATGTTGTGAGAGGGTCATGTTTTGCCATGTTGCTTCTCATAGAGAATCCTCCCTGGGGAAGGAGGAGTAATGCTTAATTGAATGGACACAGGACTGGGAATTGATTTCTCAGCAGCTGGAGAGAAGGCTTTCTGCAGTGCTTTTCTCTTTGGTAGAATCAGTTGTCCATACACAAGTCACTTTCTGCTTCTGTTCTGTAGCACTAACTGACCAAAGCACTGGACTGTTCTGACAAAACATACCTCTAAGTGCTAGACACAAGCTGGACTGAAAACCTACAACATGCCTTCTGTCACTTTGATTTGTCTCTTTGGTTGCTGACCATATCTCTGGGGGCTTACTGACAGGCAGGAATGTGTTCAGGATGGCTTTTTGGTGCACACCCTGCAGACACAGACTGCACGGGCTGCTGCCTCTTCACACAGTGCCACTTCTGCACTGCAGGCATTTGCTGTTGGTCAGTTTGTTCATCTGACAGTGCCAGCTAGCAATTGCCCACGGATACTGTTGCCTTCAGTGTATAGTATAATGCTTGGTGAGACGTACTCTGCGTCAGGAGTGCACTGGGTCGTTTGTAGGTGCAGCCAATGCCACGCCATTCCTAGTTCTACCTGAGTTGTGCACCACATGCCCAGAACTGTTGTCGTGATCGAGACTGATCAATTACCTGATCAGGGCCAAGAACTGCATAAGACACCAATATGATGTGCAGAAAAATGGCGTTTAATCACACGTGGCATTCGTTTAAATACTTTCTTGCTGTACTTCGTCTACACCCCTAAAGGTGTATTGTCCAATTACTGAGCTCGGGGGGGCACTATCCCGTGACATCCCGTAGCCTCGCTGTCGCCTAATACAACACAGAACCAACCCAGTTATTCCGTTGTTCTCACAGTTGCATATAAAGCCCTCAGAAGCCATCAGTCACTGGTCTACTTTGTTCTGCCCCATCTTCTGTGGAGCTCTTTTAACACCCTTTTCTTTTGCAGGTCCTTTACAGCCCTTCCTGGCAGCCTGCAGTAACGAGTCCTTTTTCCATCATTGCTCAGCCTTGCTTCATAACTCCGGGCTAGACATGCCAAATATGCAGAACCTCCTGGGTGTACTGCAACGCCTCTCTGCTATAAGGTAATCCCTTCTTGCTATTATTCTGTTAGTTATTGTACAGATCAGTGCACGTGGAAACCTTTCTCTTCTTCCAAACCTCTGCTTTGCTGTTTGCTTGCTCCAGTGCAGACAATGCTGGGTGTTCTTTGTTAGCAGTTACCTGTCGGTGACAGACATTTTACTTGGTAAAAACCTCTGGACATTTACTCTTGCATGTGACAGTGGAGACTGACAAAACTGACATTTTCCAGATAAAGCACAATTTATAGCCATGATGCAGTTCAGGCTTTTGGGGTATTGTTAAACTTTAGAAGAGAGGTTTCCATTGCTTACTGGTGATTGGTTGATTGTAACAGAGATCTTTATTTATCAGTGGAAGCGTGCTGCTGGGTTTCATGGTGCGTTACTTAATGGGATTGTTTCATTTCCCAGAGCAGGCACATGAGCTCAGCTGTTGTTTCCCTTAGAGTTCATTATTTCCAGAGCTCTGGGATTTGTTGGGTTTTCTTAGGAACAAATCTGAACTCTGGGAAAGCAGTGTTTTCCTGTGAAATACCCTGGTTTGAATCACAGCTGTCATTGGGAGTAAACTAAAAGTAAAGTTAGCTCAGAAATCCAGATGGTTTTTAATTATTGCTTTTAATGAAGACGATCTTACAGCCAGTGCTGTGAATCTTTTTAACTGGACTATGAAATACTCCTGAAAGTGAATCCTTTCTTTTTATCGCTGTTTTTGTGTCAGTCATTGTTATGTTTGCCTGGATTTTCTGAACGTGTCCCATTTCTGAAATCGTGCTTCTAACTGGGGAAATCCGCTCACAACCTTTCCTTAGGTTTTCATTATACGGTGTCTCAGTAGCACTTAGTCAAGTGAAAGCACAGTACCTGATGATTTTTGCCCAGATTTTTCTCTCTGTACCTTGAGAACTTTCAGCGGAGAGGCAGAATTATACGAAACTCCCAAAGTAATGCAAGTTTTTCCTCATAAAGTAAGTTATTTTCTGTGAAGTCTTTCCTGTTTTGTTGAAACTCACCAATTTTCAGTGACCAAATGTCAACTGTTTTATGCAAAATCTTTTTCAGGAGCAATAAGGAGATGTTTGAATTGTTTCAACTCCATGAACTGATTGAAGATCTGCAGAAGACAACAGACCCAATTCATTCTTCCATCTGTACCAATCTAAATTCTATTATGTCAAATCTGGGAGCAGAGCGGAGCGGAGCGGCACTCGTGCTGCCCCTGCCAACACAACTCACTAACATCATCTGCCAATCCAGTTCTTGTTGTATATCATTGCCCAAATTGCTGCACCACTGGTGGCAGTTACTGCCAGAAATATATTGTTCTGAACCTCAGTACCAATACAAATTTAATTTTAATGTGACACTGCTGTGTTTGGTATTAATTTCCCAATCAATCCTCATTTGGTCTCATAGTTAGGATGGGGGGAAGGGGAAGGAAGAAGGCTTTCTAGGCCAAAACGGAGAAGGTAGGTGGCCCGCTCCGTCGACATACAGAGCGGAGGAAGGCTTGCTGTACCAAGATGCAGAAGGAAGGGAAGTAGCTTTACTGAAATGCAGAAGGAAGAGGGCTTCCTGAGCCTACATGCAGAAGAAATGGGGCTTGCTTTGCCAAAATGCAGAAGGGAGGAGTCTTCCCATTCCAAATGGCAGATAGAAGGCTTCTTGGGCCAAAACGCAGAAGGAAGGGGGCCAGCTGTGTCAAAATGCAGAAGGAAGGGGTCTTGCTGTGCTGAAAAGTAGATGGAAGGAGGCTTGTAGAGCCAAAAAGAAGAAGGAAGGGAGCTTGCTGGGCCAAAATCCAGAAGGAAGGGGACTTACTGTGCCGAAATCCAGAAGGAAGAGAGCTTCCTGGACCAAAAAAGCAGATGGAAGTGGGCTTGCTGGGACGAAATGGAGATGGAATGGGGCCTGCTTGGCAGAAATGCAGAAGAAATGGGGCTTTCTGTACCAAAACCCAGAAGGTAGGGGGGCTTGCTGCGATGTTACACTGAAAGAAGGATGCTTGCTGCGCTGAACCACAGAAGGAAGGGGGCTTGCTTGGCCGAAATCCAAAAAGAAGAGAGCTTCCTGGACCAAAAAAAGCAGATGGAAGTGGGCCTGCTGTGCCAAAAACCAGAAAAAAAGTGGAGTGAAATACAGAAGGAAGGAGCCTGCCTGATACAAAACACAGAATGTAGGGTGCTTGCTGGGGCAAAAACCGGAAGGAAGGGGGCTTGCTGGGACAAAATGTTGAAGGAAGGGGGCTTGCTGGACCAAAATACAGAAGGAAGGAGGCTTGCTGTGCCAAAATCTAGAAGGAAGAGAGCTTCCTGGGCCAAAAAAGCAGATGGAAGGAGGCTTGCTGGGCCAAAAACCGTAAATAAGGGGCCATGCTGTACTGAAACACAGAAGGAAGAGGACTTTCTGTGCCAAAAAACAGAAGGAAGGCGGCTTCCCATTTCAAATGAAAGATGGAAGGAGGCTCCTTGGGCCAAAACACAGAAGGAAGGGGTCTTGCTGTGCCAAAACACAGAAGGAAGGGGTCATGCTGTGCTGAAACGAATATGCAGTGGGGCTTGCTGGGATGAAATAGGGAGGGAAGTGGGCTTGCTGGGGGAAAATTCAGAAGGAAGGGAGTTTGCTGATCAGAAACTCCAACAGAAGGAGACTTCCTGGGACAAAACGCTGAAGGAAGGGTGCTTACTGGGCCAAAAACCCTGAAGAAAGTGGGCTTCCTGAGCAGAAATGCAGGTGCTAAGGGGCTTGCTGGACTGAATTTAAGATGGAATGGGGCTTGCTGGCTTGAAATACAGAAAGAGGGGCACTTACTGTGCCCAAACGACAAAGGAAAGAGGCTTCCTGTGCCAAAACGCAGAATGCAGGGGGCTTGCTGTGCTAAAAACCAGAAGGAAGAATTCTTGCTGTGCTGAAACCAAATTGTAAAGGGGCTTGCTGGACTGAAATATGTAAGGAAGGGAGCTTGCTGTGCCAAAATGCAGAAGGAAGGGTGCTTACTTGTCCATAAACCCTGAAGGAAGGGGGCTTGCTCAGCAGAAAGGCAGACGGAAGGGGGCGTGCTGTGCTGAATCACAGATGGAAGGGTACTTGCTGGGCCGACACGATGAAGGAAGGGGGCCTGCTGTGCCAAAATGCAGAAAGAAGACTGCTTCCTGGACCAAAAAGCAGATGGAAGTGATCTTACTGGGCCAAAAACAAGAAAGAAGTGTTCTTACCGGATTGAAATAGAGAAGGAAGGGACCTTCCTGAGCCAAAACACAGTAGGTAGAGTGCTTTCTGGGCCGAACAGCAGAAGAAGGAGGCTTCCTGGGGTGAAATGCAGATGGAAGGAGGCTTGCTGTGCCAAAACGCAGAAGGAACGGGATTTCCTTGGCGGAAAACCAGAAGGAAGAGGGCTTCCTGGACCAAAACGCAGATAGAAGGAGGATTGCTGTGCCAAAAACCAGAAGTAAGGGGCCATGTTGTACCAAAACACGGAAGGAAGGGAGCTTGCTGGACCAAAATACAGAAGGAAGGTGGCTGAATCTGAGAAGGAGGGATTCTTCCTTAACCGACTCCCAGAAGGAAGGATGTTTCCTCAGCTGAAATGCAGAAGGCGGGGGGCCTGCTATGCCAAAACACTGAATGAAGGAGGTTAGCTGGGCTGAAACACAGGAGGAAGGGGGCTCACTGAGTCAAAATACAGAAGGAAGAGGGCTTTCTGGACAGAAAAGCAGATGGAAGGGGGCTTGCTGGGCAACATGCAGGATGAAGGGCTTCCTATGCCGAAACGCAGAAGGAAGGGGCTCGCAGGTCAAAATTCAGAGGGAAGGGGCCTTGCTGTGCTGAAATACAGAAGGCAGGGGACTTCTGCTCCAAAATGCAAATGGAAGGATTCCTGGGCCAAAATGCAGAAGGAAGGGGCTTGGTGTGGGGAAATGCAGAAGGAATGGGGCTTGCTGATCCAAAACCCCAAAGGAAGAAGGCTTCCTGGCATGATATGTAGAAGGAATGGGGCTTATTTAGGTGAAATGTATAAGGAAGGGGTCTTGCTAGGGTGAAACGCAGATGGAAAGGGGACAGCTGAGCAGAAACACAGATGGAAGGGGGCTTGCTGGACCAAAATGCAGAAGGAAGGGGGCTTTCTGTGCCGAATCGCATATGGAAGGAAGATTGCTGTGCTAAAACCTGAAACGAAGGGGGCTTGCTAGGCTGAGCACAAGAAGGAATGGGGCTTGCTGTGCCAAAAAGTAGTCCAGCACTTGCTGGACCAAAATATAGAAGGTAGGATTCATGCTGTACTGAATTGCAAAGGATGCGGTCATGCTGGGCTGAATCAAAGACGGAATGGGGCTTGCTGGGATGAAATACAGAAATAAGGGTGCTTGTTGGGTGGAAATGCAGTAGGAAGGGGGCCCGCTGTGCAGGAAAGTAGATGGAAGGGGGCTTGCTGGATTGTAATACAGAAGGAAGGGTGCTTGCTGTGCTGAATCGCAGAAGGTAAGTCCCTTGAATACTGCATTCTGGCCATCCATCCGCAATTCAACAGGGGAAGCCGCCTTCCTTTAGTGTTTCAGCCCATGAATCCTCTTTCTGTCTGCGCTTTGGCCCATTTTGGCTCAGGAATCCTTCATTCATCTGTATTTCAGCACAGCAAGACCCATTCCTTCTGTGTTTCAGAACAGCAAGCCCCCTTCCTTCTATGATTCAGCACAGCATGACGCCTTCCTTCTTCATTCCCCTGCAGCATGCCCCCTTTCCTTTTGCATTTCGCCCCAGCAAGCTGCTTTCCATCTCTGTTTCGTCCCAGCAAGTCTCCTTCTTCCTGGGTTTCAGCCCTGAAAGATCTGTTCTTTCTGCATTTCACCCAAGCTAGCCCCTTTCCTTCTGTAGTTCAGTCCAGCATGCCCCCTTCCATCTGCATTTCTGTTCAGCAAGCCCACTTCCTTCAGGGTTTTTGGCCCAGTGAGACCCATTACGTTTTCGTATCAGCACAGCAAGAACCCTTCCACCTGCATTTCGGCAGGTCAAGCTGCCTAAGTACTGCGTATCGACCCAGGAAGACTCCTTCCATCTGCAATTCGGCACAGCAAGCCCCCTTCCTTCTGTATTTTGGCGCAGTAAGACTCCTTCCTTCTGGGTTTCAGCAGTGCAAGCCTCTTTCCTTCTGCCCTTCGGCCCAGGAAGCAACTTTCATTCTGCGTTTTGGCACAATGTGCACCCTTCCTTCTGTTTTTCAGCACAACAAGCCCCCTTCCTTCCTTCGGCCCAGGATACCATTTGCTTTCCGAGCTGAGAGAGCACACTGCTGGCTCATGTTCAGTTTTTCATCCACCATGACTGCCAGGTCCTTCTCTGCAGGGCTACTCTCAAGGACTCCTCCTGCCAGTCTGTATAAATGCCTGGGATTCCTCCGGCCCAAGTGCAACACCTTGCACTTTACTGTGTTGAACCTCACTAGATTCACCTGGGCCCACCTTTCAAGTCTGTTGAGGTCCCTCTGAATGGCATCCCTTCCTTCCACTGCGTCAGCCACACCACTCAGCTTGGTGTCATCAGCAAACTTGCTGAGGGTGCACTTGATTCCATCATCCATATAATTGATAAAGATGTTGAAGAGCACCAGTCCCAAGACAGACCCCTGGGGGACACCACTTGTTACCAGGCTCCACCTGGACATAGAACCATTAATCACCACCCTCTGTCTGCGGCCTTTCAACCAATTCCTTATCCACCAGGTGGTCCGCCTGTCAAATCCACATCCCTCCAATTTGTAGATAAGGATGTGGTGGGGGACAATGTCAAAGGCCTTGCTCAAGTCCGGGTAAATGACATCGGTCGCCTTCCCTTTGTCCACCGATGCTGTTACTCCATCATAGAAGGCCGCCAGATTGGTCAGGCATGACCTTCCCCTGGTGAAGCCATGCTGGCTGTCTTGGATCACACACTCATTCCTCATGTGATCAAGCATGTCATCCAGGAGGATCTGTTCCATGATCTTCCCAGGTACAGAGGTGAGACTCAGCAACCTGTAGTTCCCCGGGTCCTCCTTGCTCCCTTTCTTATAAATGGGAGTGATGTGACCCNTGGAGAGAAGGCTTTCTGCTGTGCTTTTCTCTTTGGTAGAATCAGTTGTCCATACACAAGTCGCTGTCTGCTTCTGTTCTGTAGCACTAACTGACCAAAGCACTGGACTGTTCTGACAAAACATACCTCTAAGTGCTAGACACGAGCTGGACTGTAAACCTACAGCATGCCTTCTGTCACTTTGATTTGTCTCTTTGGTTGCTGACCATATCTCTGGGGGCTTACTGACAGGCAGGAATGTGTTCAGGATGGCTTTTTGGTGCACACCCTGCAGACACAGACTGCACGGGCTGCTGCCTCTTCACACAGTGCCACTTCTGCACTGCAGGCATTTGCTGTTGGTCAGTTTGTTCATCTGACAGTGCCAGCTAGCAATTGCCCACAGATACTGTTGCCCTCAGTGTATAGTGTAATGCTTGGTGAGACATACTCTGCGTCAGGAGGATGGCACTGGGTGGTTTGTAGGTGCAGCCAATGCCACGCCATTCCTAGTTCTGCCTGAGTTGTGCACCATGTGCCCAGAACCAACCCAGTTATTCTGTTGTTCTCACAGTTGTGTATAAAGCCCTCAGAAGCCATCAGTCACCGGTCTACTTTGTTCTGCCCCAGCTTCTGTGGAGCTCTTTTAACACCCTTTTCTTTTGCAGGTCCCTTACAGCCCTTCCTGGCAGCCTGCAGTAACGAGTCCTTTTTCCATCATTGCTCGGCCTTGCTTCATAACTCCGGGCTAGACATGCCAAATATGGAGAACCTCCTGGCTGTACTGCAACGCCTCTCTGCTATAAGGTAATCCCTTCTTGCCATTATTCTCTTGGCTATTGTACAGATCAGTGCACGTGGGAACCTTTCTCTTCCTCCTTCTTCCAAACCTCTGCTTTGCTGTTTGCTTGCCCCAGTGCGGACAGTGCTGGGCGTTCTTTGTTAGCAGTTACCTGTCGGTGACAGACATTTTACTTGGTAAAAACCTCTGGACATTTACTCTTGCATGTGACAGTGGAGATCGACAAAGCTGACATTTTCCAGATAAAGCACAATTTATAGCCATGATGCAGTTCAGGCTTTTGGGGGATTGTTAAACTTTAGAAGAGAGGTTTCCATTGCTTACTGGTGATTGGTTGATTGTAACAGATCTTTATTTAGCAGTGGAAGCGTGCTGCTGGGTTTCGTGGTGCGTTACTTAATGGGATTGTTTCGTTTCCCAGAGGAGGCACATGAGCTCAGCTGTTGTCTCCCTTAGAGTTCATTATTTCCAGAGCTCTGGGATTTGTTGGGTTTTCTTAGGAACAAATCTGAACTCTGGGAAAGCAGTGTTTTCCTGTGAAATACCCTGGTTTGAATCACAGCTGTCATTGGGAGTAAACTAAAAGTAAAGTTAGCTCAGAAATCCAGATGGTTTTTAATTATTGCTTTTAATGAAGACGATCTTACAGCCAGTGCTGTGAATCTTTTTAACTGGACTATGAAATACTCCTGAAAGTGAATCCTTTCTTTTTATCGCTGTTTTTGTGTCAGTCATTGTTATGTTTGCCTGGATTTTCTGAACGTGTCCCATTTCTGAAATCGTGCTTCTAACTGGGGAAATCCGCTCACAACCTTTCCTTAGGTTTTCATTATACGGTGTCTCAGTAGCACTTAGTCAAGTGAAAGCACAGTACCTGATGATTTTTGCCCAGATTTTTCTCTCTGTACCTTGAGAACTTTCAGCGGAGAGGCAGAATTATACGAAACTCCCAAAGTAATGCAAGTTTTTCCTCATAAAGTAAGTTATTTTCTGTGAAGTCTTTCCTGTTTTGTTGAAACTCACCAATTTTCAGTGACCAAATGTCAACTGTTTTATGCAAAATCTTTTTCAGGAGCAATAAGGAGATGTTTGAATTGTTTCAACTCCATGAACTGATTGAAGATCTGCAGAAGACAACAGACCCAATTCATTCTTCCATCTGTACCAATCTAAATTCTATTATGTCAAATCTGGGAGCAGAGCGGAGCGGAGCGGCACTCGTGCTGCCCCTGCCAACACAACTCACTAACATCATCTGCCAATCCAGTTCTTGTTGTATATCATTGCCCAAATTGCTGCACCACTGGTGGCAGTTACTGCCAGAAATATATTGTTCTGAACCTCAGTACCAATACAAATTTAATTTTAATGTGACACTGCTGTGTTTGGTATTAATTTCCCAATCAATCCTCATTTGGTCTCATAGTTAGGATGGGGGGAAGGGGAAGGAAGAAGGCTTTCTAGGCCAAAACGGAGAAGGTAGGTGGCCCGCTCCGTCGACATACAGAGCGGAGGAAGGCTTGCTGTACCAAGATGCAGAAGGAAGGGAAGTAGCTTTACTGAAATGCAGAAGGAAGAGGGCTTCCTGAGCCTACATGCAGAAGAAATGGGGCTTGCTTTGCCAAAATGCAGAAGGGAGGAGTCTTCCCATTCCAAATGGCAGATAGAAGGCTTCTTGGGCCAAAACGCAGAAGGAAGGGGGCCAGCTGTGTCAAAATGCAGAAGGAAGGGGTCTTGCTGTGCTGAAAAGTAGATGGAAGGAGGCTTGTAGAGCCAAAAAGAAGAAGGAAGGGAGCTTGCTGGGCCAAAATCCAGAAGGAAGGGGACTTACTGTGCCGAAATCCAGAAGGAAGAGAGCTTCCTGGACCAAAAAAGCAGATGGAAGTGGGCTTGCTGGGACGAAATGGAGATGGAATGGGGCCTGCTTGGCAGAAATGCAGAAGAAATGGGGCTTTCTGTACCAAAACCCAGAAGGTAGGGGGGCTTGCTGCGATGTTACACTGAAAGAAGGATGCTTGCTGCGCTGAACCACAGAAGGAAGGGGGCTTGCTTGGCCGAAATCCAAAAAGAAGAGAGCTTCCTGGACCAAAAAAAGCAGATGGAAGTGGGCCTGCTGTGCCAAAAACCAGAAAAAAAGTGGAGTGAAATACAGAAGGAAGGAGCCTGCCTGATACAAAACACAGAATGTAGGGTGCTTGCTGGGGCAAAAACCGGAAGGAAGGGGGCTTGCTGGGACAAAATGTTGAAGGAAGGGGGCTTGCTGGACCAAAATACAGAAGGAAGGAGGCTTGCTGTGCCAAAATCTAGAAGGAAGAGAGCTTCCTGGGCCAAAAAAGCAGATGGAAGGAGGCTTGCTGGGCCAAAAACCGTAAATAAGGGGCCATGCTGTACTGAAACACAGAAGGAAGAGGACTTTCTGTGCCAAAAAACAGAAGGAAGGCGGCTTCCCATTTCAAATGAAAGATGGAAGGAGGCTCCTTGGGCCAAAACACAGAAGGAAGGGGTCTTGCTGTGCCAAAACACAGAAGGAAGGGGTCATGCTGTGCTGAAACGAATATGCAGTGGGGCTTGCTGGGATGAAATAGGGAGGGAAGTGGGCTTGCTGGGGGAAAATTCAGAAGGAAGGGAGTTTGCTGATCAGAAACTCCAACAGAAGGAGACTTCCTGGGACAAAACGCTGAAGGAAGGGTGCTTACTGGGCCAAAAACCCTGAAGAAAGTGGGCTTCCTGAGCAGAAATGCAGGTGCTAAGGGGCTTGCTGGACTGAATTTAAGATGGAATGGGGCTTGCTGGCTTGAAATACAGAAAGAGGGGCACTTACTGTGCCCAAACGACAAAGGAAAGAGGCTTCCTGTGCCAAAACGCAGAATGCAGGGGGCTTGCTGTGCTAAAAACCAGAAGGAAGAATTCTTGCTGTGCTGAAACCAAATTGTAAAGGGGCTTGCTGGACTGAAATATGTAAGGAAGGGAGCTTGCTGTGCCAAAATGCAGAAGGAAGGGTGCTTACTTGTCCATAAACCCTGAAGGAAGGGGGCTTGCTCAGCAGAAAGGCAGACGGAAGGGGGCGTGCTGTGCTGAATCACAGATGGAAGGGTACTTGCTGGGCCGACACGATGAAGGAAGGGGGCCTGCTGTGCCAAAATGCAGAAAGAAGACTGCTTCCTGGACCAAAAAGCAGATGGAAGTGATCTTACTGGGCCAAAAACAAGAAAGAAGTGTTCTTACCGGATTGAAATAGAGAAGGAAGGGACCTTCCTGAGCCAAAACACAGTAGGTAGAGTGCTTTCTGGGCCGAACAGCAGAAGAAGGAGGCTTCCTGGGGTGAAATGCAGATGGAAGGAGGCTTGCTGTGCCAAAACGCAGAAGGAACGGGATTTCCTTGGCGGAAAACCAGAAGGAAGAGGGCTTCCTGGACCAAAACGCAGATAGAAGGAGGATTGCTGTGCCAAAAACCAGAAGTAAGGGGCCATGTTGTACCAAAACACGGAAGGAAGGGAGCTTGCTGGACCAAAATACAGAAGGAAGGTGGCTGAATCTGAGAAGGAGGGATTCTTCCTTAACCGACTCCCAGAAGGAAGGATGTTTCCTCAGCTGAAATGCAGAAGGCGGGGGGCCTGCTATGCCAAAACACTGAATGAAGGAGGTTAGCTGGGCTGAAACACAGGAGGAAGGGGGCTCACTGAGTCAAAATACAGAAGGAAGAGGGCTTTCTGGACAGAAAAGCAGATGGAAGGGGGCTTGCTGGGCAACATGCAGGATGAAGGGCTTCCTATGCCGAAACGCAGAAGGAAGGGGCTCGCAGGTCAAAATTCAGAGGGAAGGGGCCTTGCTGTGCTGAAATACAGAAGGCAGGGGACTTCTGCTCCAAAATGCAAATGGAAGGATTCCTGGGCCAAAATGCAGAAGGAAGGGGCTTGGTGTGGGGAAATGCAGAAGGAATGGGGCTTGCTGATCCAAAACCCCAAAGGAAGAAGGCTTCCTGGCATGATATGTAGAAGGAATGGGGCTTATTTAGGTGAAATGTATAAGGAAGGGGTCTTGCTAGGGTGAAACGCAGATGGAAAGGGGACAGCTGAGCAGAAACACAGATGGAAGGGGGCTTGCTGGACCAAAATGCAGAAGGAAGGGGGCTTTCTGTGCCGAATCGCATATGGAAGGAAGATTGCTGTGCTAAAACCTGAAACGAAGGGGGCTTGCTAGGCTGAGCACAAGAAGGAATGGGGCTTGCTGTGCCAAAAAGTAGTCCAGCACTTGCTGGACCAAAATATAGAAGGTAGGATTCATGCTGTACTGAATTGCAAAGGATGCGGTCATGCTGGGCTGAATCAAAGACGGAATGGGGCTTGCTGGGATGAAATACAGAAATAAGGGTGCTTGTTGGGTGGAAATGCAGTAGGAAGGGGGCCCGCTGTGCAGGAAAGTAGATGGAAGGGGGCTTGCTGGATTGTAATACAGAAGGAAGGGTGCTTGCTGTGCTGAATCGCAGAAGGTAAGTCCCTTGAATACTGCATTCTGGCCATCCATCCGCAATTCAACAGGGGAAGCCGCCTTCCTTTAGTGTTTCAGCCCATGAATCCTCTTTCTGTCTGCGCTTTGGCCCATTTTGGCTCAGGAATCCTTCATTCATCTGTATTTCAGCACAGCAAGACCCATTCCTTCTGTGTTTCAGAACAGCAAGCCCCCTTCCTTCTATGATTCAGCACAGCATGACGCCTTCCTTCTTCATTCCCCTGCAGCATGCCCCCTTTCCTTTTGCATTTCGCCCCAGCAAGCTGCTTTCCATCTCTGTTTCGTCCCAGCAAGTCTCCTTCTTCCTGGGTTTCAGCCCTGAAAGATCTGTTCTTTCTGCATTTCACCCAAGCTAGCCCCTTTCCTTCTGTAGTTCAGTCCAGCATGCCCCCTTCCATCTGCATTTCTGTTCAGCAAGCCCACTTCCTTCAGGGTTTTTGGCCCAGTGAGACCCATTACGTTTTCGTATCAGCACAGCAAGAACCCTTCCACCTGCATTTCGGCAGGTCAAGCTGCCTAAGTACTGCGTATCGACCCAGGAAGACTCCTTCCATCTGCAATTCGGCACAGCAAGCCCCCTTCCTTCTGTATTTTGGCGCAGTAAGACTCCTTCCTTCTGGGTTTCAGCAGTGCAAGCCTCTTTCCTTCTGCCCTTCGGCCCAGGAAGCAACTTTCATTCTGCGTTTTGGCACAATGTGCACCCTTCCTTCTGTTTTTCAGCACAACAAGCCCCCTTCCTTCCTTCGGCCCAGGATACCATTTGCTTTCCGAGCTGAGAGAGCACACTGCTGGCTCATGTTCAGTTTTTCATCCACCATGACTGCCAGGTCCTTCTCTGCAGGGCTACTCTCAAGGACTCCTCCTGCCAGTCTGTATAAATGCCTGGGATTCCTCCGGCCCAAGTGCAACACCTTGCACTTTACTGTGTTGAACCTCACTAGATTCACCTGGGCCCACCTTTCAAGTCTGTTGAGGTCCCTCTGAATGGCATCCCTTCCTTCCACTGCGTCAGCCACACCACTCAGCTTGGTGTCATCAGCAAACTTGCTGAGGGTGCACTTGATTCCATCATCCATATAATTGATAAAGATGTTGAAGAGCACCAGTCCCAAGACAGACCCCTGGGGGACACCACTTGTTACCAGGCTCCACCTGGACATAGAACCATTAATCACCACCCTCTGTCTGCGGCCTTTCAACCAATTCCTTATCCACCAGGTGGTCCGCCTGTCAAATCCACATCCCTCCAATTTGTAGATAAGGATGTGGTGGGGGACTATGTCATAGGCCTTGCTCAAGTCCTTGTAAATGACATCGGTCGCCTTCCCTTTGTCCACCGATGCTGTTACTCCATCATAGAAGGCCGCCAGATTGGTCAGGCATGACCTTCCCCTGGTGAAGCCATGCTGGCTGTCTTGGATCACACACTCATTCCTCATGTGATCAAGCATGTCATCCAGGAGGATCTGTTCCATGATCTTCCCAGGTACAGAGGTGAGACTCAGCAACCTGTAGTTCCCCGGGTCCTCCTTGCTCCCTTTCTTATAAATGGGAGTGATGTGACCCTTCCTCCAGTCATCCAGGACCTCACCTAACAGCCACAACTTTTCAAATATGATGGAGAGCGGCTCAGCAACCACCTCAGCCAGCTCCTTCAGAGCCCTGGGATGCATGCCATCCAGCCCCATGGACTTGTATGCATTCAGTCTCATGAGGTGGCCTTGGACATGCTGTGCCATTACAGTGGGGGGGGATTTACTCCCCCTGTCCCCACCTAGAGGTTTAGGGATGCAGGGCTCAAGGACATGAGAAATATTAGAATCCTGGCTGCCAGTGAAGACGGAGGCAAAGAACTCATTCAGTACCTCAGCCTTCTCTTCACCCGTTGAAGCCAGTTCTCCTTTTACATTTACCAAAGGAGGTACACTCACTTTGGCCTGTCTCTTCTGGCCAATGTACCTGTAGAATGTCTTCATATTGTTTTTCACATCCCTTGCCAAGTTCCGTTCTCCCTGCTCCTTGGCTTTCCTGATCCCACGTCTGCAAGTCTGGACGGCATCCCTGTATTCTTCCCAGGTGACATGCCCTTGTTTCCAGAGCTTGTATGCACCTTTCTTTGCTCTCAGTTCGCCCAGCAGATCCTTGCTGAGCCATGCCGTTTTCCTGCCTCCTCTGCCCGCTTTCTTATTCAGAGGGACAGAAAGCTCTTGTGCTCTCAGAAAGGCATCCTTGAAGAGCAGCCGGCTTTCCTCAACATCTTTGTCTTTAAGGGCAGCATCCCAGGGGATCTTGGCCAACAATTCCTTGAACAGCTTAAAGTTTGCTCTTCCGAAGTTCAGGGTCCTGACCCCAGTCTTTGCCAGGCCTGCATTCCTCGAGATCATGAACTTGACCAGGGCATGGTCACTGCAGCCCACGCTGCCTCCAACCTTAACACCTTTAATGATCTCCTCCGCATTGGTGAGCAGGTCCAGCAATGCTTCACCTCTGGTCGGTCTGTCCAATACCTGAACCAGAAAGTTATCATCAATGGATTCCAGGAGCCTCCTGGATCTCTTGCAGCTCACTGTGTGGTCTTTCCAACAGATATCCGGATGGTTGAAGTCCTCCACCAGGATTAGAGCCTGTGAGCACGATGCCTCCCGCAGCTGAAGCAAGAAGGCCTCATCTGTAGTATACCCCTATCACCAGCTGGCCTTTATTAGTCCTGTCCCTAATTCTAACCCACAGACTCTCAACCTGTTCCTGACTGTTTCACAGAGGGAGCTCCTCACAGTCTATCCACTCTTTGACATAGAGGGCAACTCCCCCACCCTTCCTACCTTGCCCATCCCTCCTAAAGAACCGATACCCCTCAATGGTGGTATTCCAGTTATGGGAGTCATCCCACCATGTTTCTGTGATAGCAACAAGGTCATAACTTTCCAGTTGCATCACTGTTTCCAACTCATCCTGCTTATTTCCCAGGCTGTGTGCACTGGTATAAAGGTACTTCAGCTGGGCTTTCTGTCTCATCGCCTTTCTAGAGTATCTAGAATTCCCTAGAACATCAGCATCCCCCTGCCCTACTCAGCCCCTTTGTACTCCACCCTCTTCACCCATCATGTTTGGTATGAGCCCTCGAACTACCTGCTCAACCCCAGTGGCCCTCATTTTGTCCCCTTCCCCCTTGTAAGCCCCCTTCCTTCTGTATTTCGATCTAGCAAGCCACCTTCCTTCAGGTTTTTGGCCCAGCAAGCACCCTTCCTTCTGCATTTTCCCCCAGCAAGCTCCCTTCCTTCTGTAGTTCATCTCTGCAGGCCCCATTCCATTTTTCTTTTGGGCCCAGAAAGACTCCCTTCCTTCTGCATTTTGGAACAGCAAGCCCACTTCCCTCTGTGTTTTGGCCCAAAAAGCATCCTTCCATTCTGCACAGCAAGCCCCCTTCCTTCTGTATTTTGGTCCAGGAAGCCACTTTCCATCTACTTTTCGGCACATCAAGCCCCTTCCTTATGGTTTTTGGCCAAGCAAGCCTCCATCCTTCCAGATTTCAGCCCAGGCATCACCGTTCCTTCTGAATTCCATCTTTCTTTTGGCCCAGCAATTTGGCACAGCATGAACTCTTCCTTCTGTATTTTGGTCCAGCATCTACTTTTTGGCACAGCAAGCCCCATTCCTTCTGGTTTTCAGCCTAGCAAGCCCCCTTCTTTCAGGGTTTTTGCCCCAGCAAGACCCATTACACTTCTTTATCAGCTCAGCAAGAACCCTTCCACCTGCATTTCAGCATATTAATCCTCCTATCTACTGCGTATCAGCCCAAGAAGACCTCTTCCTTCCACATTTTGGCCCATGAATCTTTCATTTGTATTTCGGTCCAGCAAGCCTCCTTCCTTCTGCGTTTCATCCCGACAAACCCCATACCTTCTACAATTCATCCCTGCAAGGCTTCTTCCTTCTGGGTTTCTGCTCAGGAAGCCTTGTTCCTTCTGCTGTTTGGCACAGCAAGCACCCTTCCTACTGGATTACAGAGCTGCAAAGCCCATACCTTCTGAGTTACAGAGCAGCAAGCCTCCTTCCTTCTGCATTTCATCCCTGTCAGCCCCATTCCATCTTAGTTTCGGCCCTGCAAGTACCCTTCCATTTGTTTTTTGGCACAGCAAGCCTCATTCCTTCTGGGCTTCAGCACAGCAAGACCCCTTCTTTCTTACTTTTGGAACTGCAAGCCCCCTTCCTTCTGCATTTCTTCACATTTCTTCTTTGAAAATTAAGCTAAGTAAGGTGTAGCAAGGAAGTAGCTCACAGCTACTGGTGACTGATGCACTGCACCAGCAAAATACTCACTCCCTGTGACTCATCCAAAACTGTGAGCTCCTGGCTGCAACCAAGGGGTTTGAATCGCACTTCTCCACAGATGCTGCTCATCACCGAGAACCGCAGACTCGGGCAGTTGGGCAGCCGGAGAAACCCCGAGTTCAGCCGGCTGCTTTCCGCCAATGGGGGGTTTCTCTCTGCAGCAGGCAGATGAGCAATTTCCTCTTGTGTCCTTCTCCTTTCCTCTATTTAAGATCATCCCTTTCATTATTTCATTTCCTCCTCCATATACCTGCCAAACACTTTCTTCCTTCCTTCTCCTCTCCTCATTTCCTTCCTTTCTCATTCATCTTTCCCTTTTTCTTTGGATACCCAGCTCGGTTTCAGCCCAGTAATCCCCATTTCTTCTGTGTTTTGGCAAAGTAAGTCCCATTCCTCTGCATTTTGATAGATCTAGTCTCCTTCCTTTTCTATGTTGGCACAGCAGGCCCCTTACCTTCTGCATTTTGGCTGAAGAAGCATCCTTCTTTCTGTGATTCAGCAAAGCAAGCCCCCTTCCTTCAGGTTTCTGGCTCAGCAAGCCCCTTACCTTCTGCATTTCCTCCCAGCAATTCCCTTTCCTTCTGCATTTCGTTACGGCAAGTCCCATTCCATCTTCATTTTGGCCCAGCAAGACCCCTTCCTTCTGCTTTTTGTCACAGCAAGCCCTCAGCCTTCTGCGTTTTGGCCCAAGAAGCTTCCTTCCATCTGT
Organism: Pavo muticus; assembly: GCA_016647715.1. NCBI lineage: Eukaryota > Metazoa > Chordata > Aves > Galliformes > Phasianidae > Pavo > Pavo muticus. The sequence goes on along the minus strand of JACDJE010000220.1, from coordinate 1,496,554 downwards.
AATTTGGCGCAGCAGGCCCCCTTCCTTCTGTATTTTGGTCCAGCAATCCCCATTCCATCTATTTTTCAGTATTTTTGGCCGAGCAACCACCCTTCCTTCCATGATTTGACACAGCAAGCCTCCTTCCATCTGCGACTCATCACAGGAAGCAACCTTCCTTCTGCATTTCAGCACAGCAAACCCCCTTTCTTCTGCTTTTTGGTCCAGGAAGACCACTTCCTTCTGTATTTCAGCCCAGGAAACCCTATTCCTTCTGTATTTCTGCACATCAAACACCTTTCCATCTGCATTTTGGCCCACTAAGCCTCCTTCCATCTGGGATTCAGTATAGCAAGCACACTTCCTCTGTATTTTGGCCCAGACAGCCCCCTTCCCTTCTTTTATGGCCCAGCAAGCACCCTACCTGCTGTATTTTGAAACAGGAAGCCCTCTACCTTCTATATTTCAGCCCAGTAAGCCCCCTTCCTCCAGGTTTTTAGCCCAGGAGGCCCCTTCCATCTGCTTTTCTGTACAGGAAGCCCTCTTACTTCTGTATTTCTGCACAGCATGAACCCTTCCTTCTGTGTTTCGGCACAGCAAGCCCCCTTCCTTCTTTATTTTGGTCCAGCACACCCCCTTCCTTCACATATTTTGGCCCTGCTATCCCCCTTCAGTCTCAGATTCGACACAACTAGACCGCTTCTTTCTGTGTTACATCGCAATATCTGAGTTTTGGTACATCAAGCACCCCTCCTTCTGCATTTTGCCTAAACAAGCCCCATTCTTTCTGCATTTTGTCCCAGGAAGCCTTCTTCCTTTGGGGTTCTTGATCAGCAAGCCCCGTTCCTTCTACATTTCCCCCCAACAAGCCCCTTTCCTCTGCATTTCGGCCCAGCAAGCCTCCATCCATCTGCGTTTTGGCACAACAAGCCCCCTTCCTTCTGTATTTTGGTCCAGAAAGCAATGTTCCTTCTGTTTTTTGGCCCAGGAAGCCCCATTCCTTCTGACTTTCGGCCAAACAAGTCTCCTTCCTTCTGTGTTTCGATAGAGCAAGCCTACTTCCTTCTGTATGTTGGCACAGCAGGAGCCTACCTTCTGATTTTTCACAGAGGAAGCACCTTTCTCTCTGCGATTTGGCACAGCAAGACCCCTTCCTTCTGTATTATGATTCAGCAAGCCCACTTCCATCTACTTTTCAGCACAGCAAGCCCCCTTCCTTCCAGTTTTTGCCCAGCAAGCTCCTTTCCTTCTGCATTTCGGTTCAACAAGTCCCCTTCCATCTACTGTTCCGCACAGCAAGACTCCTTGCTTCTGTGTTTTGGGACAGCAACCCCTTCCTTCTGTCTTTTGGCCCAAGAAGCTTCCTTCCATCTGCCATTCAGATCGGGAAGGCCCCTTCTTTCTGTACTTTTGCACAGCAAGCCCCATTCCTTCTGCATGTAGGCTCAAGAATCCTCCTTCCATCTGCGTTTTGGCCCAGGAAGCCCTGTTCCTTCTGCATTTCAGCCAAACTGGTCTCCTTCCTTCTGCGTTTTGGTACAGCAAGCCTCCCTCCATCTGTATGTCAACAGAGCGGGCCACCTACCTTCTCCATTTCAGCCTAGGAAGCCTTCTTCCTTTTGCTATTTGGCACAGCAAGCCCCCTTCCTTCAGTTTTTTTTGGTTCAGCAAGCCCCCTTCATTCTGCATTTCCCCCCAGCAAGCCCCCTTCCTTTGTACTTCATCCCAGCAAGCTCCATTCCATCTTCATTTCAGCCCTGCAAGACTCATAACATTTGTGTTTCTGCACAGCAAGCCTCTTCCTTCTTTATTTCGGTCCACCTATGCCCCTTCTATCTGAGATTCAACATAATCTTTCTGTGTTACATCGCAGCAAGACCCCTAAGTTCTGAGTTTTGGTACATCAAGCACCCTTTCTTCTGCATTTCCCCCCAGGAAGACACCTTCCTTCTGCATTTCTCCTAAACAAACCCCATTTCTTCTCCATTTTGTCCCAGGATGCCTCCGTCCTTTGGGGTTCTTGAGCAGCAAGCCCCATTCCTTCTGCATTTCCAACCATCCAGCCCCCATCCATCAGCGTTTCAGCTCAGCTGACACCCTTCTTTCTTTTTTTTTTGGCCAAGGAAGCCCTGTTCTATCTGCATTTCAGCCAAGCAAGTCCCTTTCCTTCTGAGTTTTGATAGAGCAAGTCTACTTCCTTCTGTATGTCAGCACAGCAGGCCCTACCATCTTTTCCACAGAGGAAAACATCCTTCCTTCTGTATTACGATCCAGCAAGCTCACTTCCATCTACTTTTCAGCACAGCAAGCCCCCTTCCTTCTCGATTTTGGCCCAGCAAGCTCCCTTCCTTCTGCGTTTCGGCTCAACAAGCCCCCTTCCATCTACTGTTTGGCACAGCAAGACCCCTTCCTTCAGGGGCCAGTGCCATGAGCAAAAGAAAATCGCTTTAACTCTGGAAAACACATGCATGCATAGTACTGCCCGGGGAGACCAGGCCATGGAAATGGACTGATGACAGAGTGCAACTGAGGGTGTGAGGCTGCTTCGGCTGTTTAGCATGCATGTGCAGCTCCACCTGGAGGATTCAGAGGGTAGAGCAGCTTGCGGGAAGTTGCTTTATTTACTTCTTGCTGGAGTGGGCTTGCTTCCCAGCAGCAGTAGCAATTGAGGTACAGAGTATGGTAACCATCAGCAGCAGACTTGGTGCGGGCTGGGGACGTTCTGCTGCCACCACTCCTCCCATTACCACTCCTCATCCCATCCCACATTGGCACCACTCCGAGAACCTTCAGCAGCTGACTGGCAATTAGTTGTGCTGGTTCCCACTAGCACCAGGGAGAAGCAGATCAGTGCTGTGATGCATGTGCAATGTGGGGGGTAAGGACCAGGATTCCCAGTTGTTGCAGGGGGGCACTGAGAGAGTCTCCCTCCCCTGTATCAGCAACCCCCACCCCAGATCCACCTCATTTGAGGATGGGCCTGAGACTCCCCCATGTTGCTCAGTTTCACCTGCAGGCACAACCCTTTGGGCTCTGTATTGTGCTCTTTGAGGGTGATGCTGTGACTGAGGCCCCTGAGAGTGACCAGCTTAGTGACCTCCGGCTGTCACCCCTCTTCTCCCCCACCACCTGCACATGATTAACACCCCACTGTCCCAGCTGCCCCCTTCCCTGCACTCTGACTCCACTGGCCATTCACTCTCCTCCCAGCTGCTACAAACAGCGTCCCCACTGCTTCACTGCCAAAGTACTCTTCCAGCCCACAGCTTTTGTCACCTCCCCACACCCTTCACCAGTATTGTCCCCCTAAAACTGACCTGGCTTACTCCAGGCTGCTACCAGCTCTAAAACCCACATTCACACTACAGTACTCCTGCTACCTACAATAGCTTTCCAATTAACCCCTCTTTGTGTTCTTATAGCACTTCTTGGTAAGAGCGTCTAAGTAAGATGAAAGGGCCACCTCTACCTCATGTTCCCATCAGCTCCACAGTGTGCTCTAAGGCACCCTGGAGGCCTCTCAGTGCACTCTAAGGGCCTCCTGGAGCTACCCAGTGTGCTCCCAGGGAAATCAAATCCCAGCCAATCTGTTTCCACTAAGGCAACCACCTATCAGCTAATCAGATCCCACTGCTTCAATCCCTCCTTGTGCTCAAGGAGTCTTCCCAGGCTTCCTGAGAGATCTCTGAGGGGTCTCAGTTTACTTCAGGGCACAGTAGAACACTCCCATGGAACCCAGGGTCCTCTGTTGTGCCCTAGAGATCTCCTAGGGCTCCATAGTGAACTCGAGGGCAAAGTGAACATGTCCCAGAGCTATTGAATGTGCTCGTCTGTGCTTTAGTGTAAGCACAAGTTACTACTGAATTCCAGCTGGTGAAGAAAGTCTGTACTTAATGATCCTTTATCTGAAAGTGTGCCTGTATGTGTATATATATATATATATATATATATATATGGATATATGTGTGTAGACCTATATACATAAACATGGTGATAACAATATAACACTCACCAAACCATTCCCATGAGCAGGGCTAATCAATGGCAGCAAGCATTTTTCTCTAGAAATGATCCACATCAGGGAATCTGGGGTCTGCTTGTCATCTCATGTGAGGATCCTGTGTTTCCAGATCATCTCTGCATAGAGGCTATTGTAGAGGGGTTCATTTGGACCTGAAAGTGAGTTACTGTTTATACCTTTCTGAGGTACATATGTAAATGTACATAGGACATAAATTCTTGGCTTTGTTCTTCATTCTTCACTACATCTCCTAAGCCCCTTCTGTGCATTCTTCCTTACACAACTTGACTGAAATCAACATGGGTCTAGCAGCTCCTCTTCAGGGTGCTAGATCTCAGGAGATTATCCTACAAGTGAATCAAACTACTAAGGTCACTGGCTGATTCTAGTTTTATACCACGAGTAACCACAAAAGAAAATGATACTTTCTGAAAAGGCAGTCCCCCTGACTATTGAACCAGTTTCTCAAATGATGTCATGTTAATGCCTGAAAATGCTTGACTGCTGCAGAATGACAGTTCTGTGTTGAAAACAGAGGAGTGGCGAAACCTCTTTGGTAGCTGTTATGGAGCTCTTTAGAATTTGAAGCAGAATCTGGAAAACAGTCTATGGTGTTTTTACCACCAACAACAAAATCACGTATCAGTCTTAAGTGCTAGTATTTTGATTCAGCTTTTTTAGAGTTTACTAAAAGATGGCACATAATACAAAATACAAAAGCTTCAGCTGGCGTTGGCAGATAAAAAGAAGACACTAACCTAAAGGAAATCTGGGCTTTGCTGCATCACAGACCCAGTATACTGAGTGTCATGTAGAGTTAATCAAGCTATTTTTAGACAGTCTTCCATATACATTTTGTATTTGGTTTATTACTGTAGAACTTCACTGTTCTTGCTCTTTTCCCTTCAGTGCCCTGTGGTCACCATTCTTCTAGGTTTGAGGGCATTTCGAACATTACAGGTAACACTGTGAAATAACAGGCCTGGGAAACAATGTCTTATATTGCAGTATAAAAACACAATATGCTAGCAGTACAGAATACTAACATTCTGTATTTCTACAGGAAGCACAAACACTGTGAAAGAGTTTTGAGTTTCATCGTCTTTTACATCACCGTGATGAAATCCCCAAAGAAGTGTGGAGATGTAGGAAGGTAAGAATCTGAACCTAAAATTTTAGCACACAAATTGCACTTCCTGACTACAAGTACGTGTAAATAAACAAAAAGGATTCAAAATGATTTAAAAATGTGGGGGATGGAGAGGTCAGCTCGGCCTCGTCGAATGTTGACTCGCTGATAATGAGGCTCTGGAAAGGAGATTGATTGTCTGAATAAACAGGAGTGTTTTGTACCTGGCCATAAGATAAACTCTCTGCTGATTATGAAGACTTGTTATGGAATTTGCTTGCTTTCTAGCCAATGGATTGTTAGTGGAAATGTACTGAATATGCATGTTAGAATATAAAAGGCTTGCTTTAGAAAGTAGATATAGAGAGACATACATCATGATCATGATCATTACGGCAATAGAGAAATCTTCCTGGCAAAAGAACCCTGTGTCATGTTGCTAACTCTTGACAATTGGCACCCAAACAGGGACCATGAACAGGGACATGAACAGGGACTTGACCAGAGACTTGGCCTAACTTGAAGACTGACCGGTCCAGAACGCGTTGAGATAAACGCAGCAGGCATTGAAAAAAACACAGAGCGCACTAAGTGCGTTGAAAAAAACGCGGCAGACATTGAGAAAAACGTGGAAAGCACATACAGGGGAGCATTGAGATAAACGCAGCAGACTGAGGATTCATCATCCCTTCGATTTGATTGCCTCTCACTGGACGAAGGTAAGCGTGCACACTATGGGGAACAAAGTGACCTTGGAACAGAAAAATGTCCTAGTTACCTTTCAATCTATACTTAAATGATGGGGGGTGTCAGTATCCTCCCCTGATCTACAGCAAATGCTTGCATGGGCCACCAGGAAGGATCCCTCCATCACCAGTCAGACAGTTTACAACCCAGAGACTTGGGAAGGGATCGGGATGAAGTTGTGGGACACATCCACTAAAGGTGATAAGGTGGCGTCCGGGTTGCATGAAACCTGGAGAAAGATTTTTGAAGCTGTAAAAAGTAATGAGGGCCTATTGTCGGTTACCCCCGGTCTGCTCGAGGATGAAGGAGCTGAAGGCTCCTCCTCAGATTCAACCGCTGTGCCGGCAAACCCCCTCGTTACTACTGCCGCGGGGAGGGGGCTTGCTGCTTCCCTTTCTGAGGGCCTCAACAATCCCTTTGATCCTCGTGGTGGACCAGTGGCCCCTATCCCAAGAAAAATTGCTGCAGTTAAATATCCTTGTTCAAGAACAACTCACAGCCGACATATAGTGCCAGCTACAAGCCCATGGCATTCCCCTGTGTTTGTGATCAAAAAACAATCAGGGAAATGGAGACTGTTACATGATCTCAGAAAGATTAATGCCGTTATTGAAGATATGGGCTCTTTACAACCAGGGCAGCCTTCCCCCACTATGCTTCCACAGTCATGGCTGCTTATAGTAATAGACTTAAAAGGCTGTTTTTTTAACATCCCACTGTGCTCTGATGATGCACCACGTTTTGCATTTTTGGTTCCCTCTATTAACAATGGGGAACCCCGTCTCAGATACCACTGGACTGTGTTACCTCAGGGCACGAAGAACAGCCCGACTGTTTGTCAACTATTTGTTGCCGGTGTTTTATCTCCTGTACGCCAAAGGTTTCCCAATGTCTGCATATACCACTACGTGGACGATATCCTGGTCGCCGCACCAACAGAGGTGACGGTGACTGAAGTTGTGTCAGTGATTATAACAGCAGGAACTCAGGCAGGATTGCAGATTGCCCAGGACAAAATCCAGAAGACACTGTCTTGGCTATATCTGGGCTGGAGGATTTCGCAGACTCGAATCCAGCCTCAGACTCTAACTTTGGGTACCGAAGTTAGCACCTTAAACGATCTGCAAAAGTTATTAGGTGCCATAAATTGGGTGTGATCCCTAGTGGGAATTTCTACAGAAGATCTTCACCCCCTCTTCAGATTATTGGGAGGAGATCCGGACTTATCATCACTGTGACATTTGACGCCAGCAGCAACGACAGCGCTGCATACTGCCATCCCGAAGATGACCCAGCAACTGTTGTGGAACTGTTGGGTTCGGTTAAAATGGATTACTGTTTGTATTTTAACTATAGTGGAAAGAATCAATCGTTAGTTCAGTGTGTTTAGTGTCCAGTTTAGCTGCTTATAGAAATCACTCTGCTTGGTGTAATTATACTTCACCTAACTTCTCAAGATCTAGTAGCCATCCACTTAGCTTGCCAGCAGGAGTTTTTCTCATTTGTGGGGACAGGGCATGGCCTGCTATCCCCTCTCACATTAAAGGAGGTCCATGCAGTTCGGGAAAACTAACTTTACTAACACCTAATATCTCCATGATTACTCACCACCAAAAGTGCTTTAATCAAAATATACATGCTTTTCAATCAGAGTGCAAGGATAATGTAGAATTTTGAAACCCAGGGGAAATAATAGCAGCATCCTTTTTAGCCCCAGGTGTTGCATCAGTCAAAGCACTGAGCATGCTTAACAAACTTGGATGCTGGCCAAGCAAACAAATGCTACTTCCTTGGCTCTAAGCAGACTGCTACTAGATACAGACTCAGTACAACACACTATGCTACAGAATCGTGCTGCTATAGACTTCTTGCTGTTAGCTCAAGGTCATGGGTGTCAGGATTTTGATGGCATGTGTTGCATGAATTTGTCAGATCATTCAAAACCAATATATAAAAGCATTCAAGATTTGCAGGGTGGAGTTAAGAAATTACAGGTTGATGATGGGTTGGATATATTTGGAGGCCTTTTTGGAAACCTAGGAGTGTGGATACAGAATATGTTAAAAATAGGGTTAGTTTGTCTTATTGCTTTTCTCTGTGTTTTAGTTTGCATTCCTTGCTTATTACAGTGTGTTCAGAAGATGATACAAGATGCTTTAAATCATGCCTTTTTCCTTAGTAAAGAAGGGGGAGATGTGGGAGATGGAGAGGTCAGCTCGGCCTCGTCAAATGTCAACTCGCTGATAATGAGGCTCTGGAAAGGAGACGGAAGGTCTGAATAAACAGGAGTGTTTTGTACCTGGCCATAAGATAAACTCTCTGCTGATTATGAAGACTTGTTATGGAATTTGCTTGCTTCCTAGCCAATGGATTGTTAGTGGAAATGTACTGAATATGCATGTTAGAATATAAAAGGCTTGCTTTAGAAAGTAGATATAGAGAGACATACATCTTGATCATGATCATTACGGCAATAGAGAAATATTCCTGGCAAGAGAACCCTGTGTCATGTTGCTAACTCACGACAAAAAACAGCTGGATATTCATTTTGGACTCAGAAATGAATCCATAAAGTTACCAGCTACTGATACATTAAAGGGCATGTTTTCTGCATTTTTAGACTGTGTATGTGGACTGTTAAAAGACTGAAAGTTTTCCATCCAAACGTATGTAACTTTTACTGAGACAAATATACTACCCTAAGTAAGATTTCTTCCCAGATCACTGACTGACTGCAGTTTTTACAGTCTCCAACTGAGAGTTGATGGTAGATCTCTTCAGCCTTTCCCAAGCAGGTCACAGAGTCCTTCTAATCAGTACCAGTGCATTATTGTCTTCTTCTGTGGCAACATATTGGTCAGGAATGGATTTTAAGTAAGGCCCATAGTCATAATATAGTGTTGCTAAGTGAACTGCAATAAGCAGTGTTTCTGCTAGAAATGACCTGCATTCTCAAGGAAAGTTAAACAAACTCATGCTAGGCATTACACACTGCCAGGCTCACGCTAAACCACCTCATATACACAGATAGTACCCAAGTGAAAAAGCAGCCCCAGATAATATTGTCAACAAACTCCACTGAAACACAGCTGTGACAGACATCACATTAATCATCTCTCACAGCATGTAAAGGGTCTGTTCAGAATGGGAAAGGTAACGTTCATTTGTGTGCTACTTATTTCTTGCTCTGTCTTAAAGCTTTAACATGCCTTCAAGAAATGGAAACAGGCTGCTTACAGAGCTTGTTTGAGGTCATCCTAAACAGCAGCAGCAGATGATGATCCCCATCTACCCGTCTTAATGGAGCCACGTATTCAACTAAGCAACATGTTTCAGTATCACCTTTAGAGTGTTACAGTATGAGAGTTTGACCTGTCCTACTGTAGTCAGTTAATACTACAGAAAATTTTGTGCTGATGCTACTAAGGGCAGCCAGCACTACATTTTCAAATCGAACAGTAATTTGTAACTAACAGCCTCAAAAGAGTGGGTAGAGAGGGATGAGATTTTTCTGCTCTTTGCATTTTAGGCATCTGGCTGCCAGACAAAATATATCCTGTATCATTGAGTATATCTAATGAGAAGAGCCAAACTACTTTCAGCTACGTGATAGAGTAGACTACTGGTGGTTTAGGTCTTACAAAGTTCCAAAGGTTCATGACCACTTTCCATGATGGAAACACTGCCTTTGTAAACTGACAGAGGTGGCAGAACTGACTAGAGGGTAGTTTAGTCCTGTATAAAGAATTGTATAGGTCATTACAAGGTATGTAGAGGAAAGGTCATATTGAGCAGTAAGGAATTTAACTTATTCTGTAGGAAGGTATTTGGTATCAACTGTGATAAAAGCTGCATTTCACAAACACTGTGATAGTGTTTCTAAGGAAGCTAAATGACAGAATGAGAAAATGGAAAAATCTAAACTTTCTTTACTATTGAGTAATTTGACTAAAAAGCTAATGCTCAGCCTTTGCTATCACGTCTTGTACCATTGGAAATTGTCTAGCAGGTTAATTTTGAATGGAACTTCTGCTAAATGTGAGTCAGGTATATATGTAGTGGGAGATGTCTGGTCTCTGTGTGCACCACACAGTAGTTATGCCCTGAGCCACATGGCACGGCAGTGGGTGACTAATTCCAACTAAGACTGGCAGAGAACCAGAGGGTCTTGCAGTTGAGGAACCAGAAAAAAAGGACAGAGCTTGATCCCACCAGAATGCCTTACGATACTTGATTAAGTCATTTGGTATGTCTGACCCATAGTTCCTCACCTCAAAATGGGAACAGTAAGGACACCACGCCTCATTAACTCAAACTACTGGCTTTTGTTGCAAAGAAAATAATGGAATTAACTATGGCAGTAGGTCACAGGCACTTCACACTCAGCAGCACAAGACTTCAAGTACTATTGAAACACAAGCAACAACAGTTTACAAGGAGAAATCCATTCTTTCCAAAAAGCCAGACAAAACATGCGTGATCCCCAGCTCCAGGTATGGTTGTAACACAAATTGCACAAGGTTATTCTTTCTGTATTCCCTTTTCCTTTCGGAGGTTTACATCAGTTAATGAAATCTGTTTGTATCTGTAACATATTCATTCAGAATAAGTTGGGGAATTGTTACTTCATGCTGGTCAAACAATTCTCTGTTTTGTTTACAAAAAAAAACCAAAATGTGCTACATAACTGAACTGTTTTCATGACCCTTCACCCAGACTTTTTTTATAATAGTTACAAGAATGTAACGTGAAAGTATATGAAAAAGCACATTGAGAGTTACTAGTGTAAAGATAAATAAATTCCATATTAGGTCTAGAAAATTAAGTTTTAATAAATAGCTCTTTCTTGGAGATGAATGAAAATCACTTTAGCATTTACTACTGATTGCTGTTCCAAATCCCTATGAAGAACAAATAACTGTGCATAATTTATACGTATGCTCTGTACAATATGCAGTGAAAAATGAAAGTCTCTGAACTCAATTCCGAACTAAGTGCATTCCGATTTCTGTGGATCATTTTTCTCTGAGTCACGCTTGCTACCATTTTTCCACAGAACCATCATGTTTAACATCACAATAATTTTCAATGAACAAGTCCTGGTAAAACACAGAGGCCTGAAGAATTTGACCCTATAAGCAGCAGATTTACATTAGAGCAATCGAAGCAAATTTCCCTTATTACAAGTATGTCAGAGATAACACCAAACTCTCCTTATTTCTTAGATTATTTCTTAGCTTATCACCAATATTATCCTGTCATCTCTTCTTCCAATGTTTACTTAACTTGTCTTTTAATCTCATGACTGAATGATATATAGTATTAAGAGTTACTATAATTGGCTCTTCATAGCTTTACACAGTGCCTTAGCTGGTCTTCATCAAAGTAGTCTCCTTACTGATGTCCCTCCCAGGATGAAAAAACCAAATTGGATGATGACAAATTGCAGTGGAATTGCCAGGTCACAGCCTGAACCAGTACGTGAGCACGAGTGCCTGGAGTAGGATGAGCCTATATCCGTCCACCAGAGTGCGATAGTCACCACCACGGATTCCAGCATTGCTCGTAGGTCAGATGTTGATCTTCAGTAGTGATGGGTCATCAGGGGCTGCTGTTCGGCTGATGACGACGACGGCAACTCTTTCCAACGGCAGTACAAACTTATAAGTCAAAGTGGTCAAGTCAGCTCTCTTTGGAGTGGCAGCTTCTGGCTTTGGGATCTCAGCAGAAACTCCTTTGTTCCCATCTTCCGGGCCTTGCCAGCAGATAAGAGGGAGGAAGGAGGTGCCCACCTGCATTCCATTTTTCACAGTATACAATGGTATTATTCCCCACTTTTCCCATACCAAGCTGGAGTTTTTGGTCACAGGCCAGATCTTCTGCCAGTAAACACTCCCGAGCACTCTCTTCCAGAGGCAAACAGCTCCAAAGAAATGCTTTCAAATGTAAAATTGTCCACAGAATGATGCCAACTGCCACATGGTAACACCCACCTCTCATCTTCTAGGTAAGTCAGAGTCTTATTACAAGAAATGCCTTGGAAAGCAAACTGAGCCAAAACCAAAGAAGGGTTCAGACATAGCCTATGTTGTATTAAAGAATCTTACAAATATGTACACAAAGCACATGCAAGCTGAGTGAGAGTTTTGCCAATTACACCCCTGACAGCAAGACAGCAAATGCAGAGAAACAAAATATATTTGTAAGTTAGGAAGAAGGAGCAACAATTAGTGAAAAAGCATTCCACACCTGCAAAGAATTAATTGGAAACTAGGTGAGCGGTAAATAGTGGCTCCTACTCCACAGTAGGCCTTTTCTTCCAATGAACAAGTGCAAGAACACTGTTAGGGTATTTTCAAGTCTACAGAACCGATTTTAATTGGCCTTTGGAATTCAAGTCAGCAACATTTGCATAAATCTATTGCTAAAAAGCACTACTTTTTTCAGTATTTGTGATGCAGTAGTATTTACGGTAGGTAAAACATTTGCATAGATGGTTGAAAGTTCACAAGTTTATTGTTTCCTCCTGAATTTCAAAAGGTCAAAGAAAGCAAGCTTAGTGTAATACAGATAAATTAGCTTCAAAACTAAGAAGCAGTTTCAAACTTTCTCAGACTAAAGGGGTGCTGTCTTATTCCACCAGTGGGAAGCATTATGGTGGTGTGTGGAAGGTATGGGAAGCATTATGGGATTGCAGGACAACTGTGTTTTGGGATTACACAGGATTTATTACGGGATGTTTATGGGAGGAATTAAAAGTGGAAAAATGAGGGAGTCAGGTGGTTTGGAGAGGAAGAAGCTGTTGAAAATAGAAGTGGAAGGGCATTAAAGTTGCATGTACGTAGTTTACTAGTTGGTATTCTCATGTGGCCATGCTCTGCACCTGATCAGCTTGCCCTACTTTCTTATTAAATTCCATTCTAACACCTTCATCTGTGAGAGATCCTCCATTGAACATGCACATAAAGAGTTGAGTGCCTGAAACTAGAATCAGAGTCATGGGCCTTTGTGCCTGCAGTGTCAGCAACTGCAGTGAGTGAGAGTGTGAAAGAATGTAATTGCCAACGAAGACCAAGACAAATTAGTTGGTGAATAGGTGAAGTGGCCTGAGAGGTGAGTGAGGGCCAGCTCCAGGTGCAAGAGCATCTGCTGACCAGGGATGTGTAAGTGGATGCGTGCATATCAGCAGCTGGAGTGGGGTTGCAGCCTCAGGGGCTCACGCATTCAGACTACGTCAACTGGAGGGATGCATGCATCTCCTATATACATAACATATGCCTACAGAAAATAGAAGGATTAGAATATACTGACACTCCTCCTCTATAACTTTCCAAAACCTCCTCATTTCTAAGCCAATTGTCTATAGTACAGGCTATGCTTCAACTGAAAAGCTGAAAATGAGTCCTTGATTAGGTAACCAAGTGAATTATTTGGACCTCTGAATGCAATATTGAAGTATACAATTCTTCTCAGAATTCATAAAGTGTTTTTCATTATTGTTTTCTTGGATTTACTCTTTCTGTATAAAACAGAGGTAACTAGAGGGACATTGTAGTATTTGTGGATCTGTTGGTTTTGCTTTTGAGATAACTATGAAAAATGAAACAGCGGAAGACAAAGCTCATTGCAGAATAATATTTATAATCTGAGTACACAGAATGTATCAAATATGTAGTGCTAACACAAACTGAATTAAGAATTGAGCACGGAATCTCAAGTTTACAGAACTCATTGAAAATACAATTGTCTATTAGGCTATGAAGGATATGAAGGATATGAAGTTTGTTCAGCTAAACTAAGTATATGAAGTATGCTACAATGAAGTACACCCCGTATCAGTAGCTTTATTACTCCAGCCTTAACATCAAAATTTACAGAGAAAATCCATTAAGGAGAAGGTGTTGGTTTATTTTAAATACTCTTTCATAAGTAAATGTGATGATGGGATATACTGTAATTATGAATTATTATAGAAAGTATGACTCCATCGAACATGTCTAGACAAACTGTTCACATTCACAGCACTCTATACCACCAATGTAGACTGTTAAACATGTAAAACATGTAAAACATGACCAACCTATTGAAACATAAGTTTCTAGGCTCTATCAAATTTAGAATAAACTTCTAGGTACGGTTAAGAAGGCAGAGATAGGAAAAGGGATAACATATTAATTTGTTCCTTTAATTAGCAGATCTTTAACATTTGTTGGCGCTTAATACAGAAAAGACATTAAAAATTACATTATTTATGGTGATCTTCTTTTACACGCTGAATGCTTCATTAGGACACACAGCTCATTCTGAATTGAAATGCAGATCCTGTTCAGACCAGTAGATGGCACAAATCATTTATTTCACTATATTTATCACAACATTGTAATGTCACAGAATCACCTATTACCTTCAACATAGGATTTATTGTTTTTAGGATAAACGGGGATGTATAGCAACACTAAGACAATCTTCAAATGGCATGGCACTTACATGAATTATCAGCTAGGTGTAGAAAACATTTAGAAGTAACACAAGAATTCTACCACGTCACGCAATAAAAATAGTCAACAAACACACACTACATTTTAAGCTCATTGTATATTTGTAACAACTAGCAATATCGTTAAATATAAAGTACTTACTCAACACTGCAAAAAATGAACCTAGCATGAAAAGGTCCTATTGAGATAGCTTTTCGAAAATTTATCTACGGGTGAAACTTTTAATTCACTGGCTAACTCCATAATTACAGTGTGACTAACAGACTTCCTGTAATGACAAATGCTGGGAAACAACTACAGCAGTCGGCAAAATACCTTGTAGAGAAAATAACAACAAAACCTTTAGAAGTGTAGAGTAGGAACAATGCAGATCAGGTTAAACCGACAACTAGGGGAAAAAAAGTAGCCATTTATTCTACAATTAGGAAAAGGTTTAAAAGAAGTAGAAAATAACCAAACCTCTAAAAAAAATATGAATTTGACACAAAAAAAAATCAAGAACTCCAAATACAAGCCTAAGGCAAAACTAAATATCTTAGAGCCAATCACACAACAGCATCTTTGAAATGCACATCATTTCAGAGCTAAGTGAAAAACATTTTTTATCCAATGTATAAGAGAATCAGAAAGTTTTAAATACCAAAAATACCTATGTTTTTTGAATGAAATCAGTTCATATGCAGGCATACTTGCAAGCATACTTCTGCACAAGTCATTCATGACAGAGGCAGTCATGGGTTATCAGGCTCTGCAGAGGGTCTCTCTAAACAAGAAAAAAAAACCAGTATAAAACAGATAATTTCTTGTTCAAAAGGGAAAAAAAAATACAAGATCCTGAAATAAACCAGTTGCTTGCTTTGCTTTTACAAACAAATGCTGGAAAATCTTAGTTCTCAGAAAGAAAAGAACAATTGAAGTGATTCACACTGAAATGTAAGACTGAAGAAAGAAATCTTGTTGATATTGTGAAGAACACAAAGCTTGTTCTCCTACAATACTGACAGAATTCTTGAAATAGTAGAGAAAGAAGAACCAGGCTGTAGTGGAAATGCTAAGTCACAGCTTGAAACAGTGACTGAGCACGTGGTGGGAAGGCAGGGCCAACCCAGGGGAGCTCAGGTGCATGCAATGTACCTGAGTGACGAGAAAGGGTGGAGCCAGGATGCACCTCTTCCCAGACCTCATTTAAGAGTTGGCAGTGGAGGTGAGAATATCTGACTGGAGGTCTGTGCATATCTGAGGCCTTCTGAAGGTAAGTAGTTTTTTTCCCCTTATTTCTGTGTCTACTGCAATTCCTCACTTGCCTGGGGTCTTGCTGCTCTGCTGTTGTTGCACTTATCATTATGTTACATTATGTTACACAGGCTATCATTCTGTTTCCTAAGCCGCAAAGATAACTTACATAATTATAGGATGTAATGGCACTTAATTTCATATTTGCAAAGAAATACTATGATAACATGTCACTTTACAGGGCACGCCACTTAGCTTTATAGCAGCATTTAATATGCAACTCTGCTGAGTTATAGGGTAAACTATCCTCATATCTGTTGAGTGAATTACAGCTTAATAACATGAGAACATATGTAAATAATGTGAATTTCCTGGTTTAGTTATTTTAATAACAAGTAATTTATCAAATAAGTATGGAAAACAAAGAAGCAGTCAAGTGATGGGCTGGAATATACAAGCAAGAATGTTTTTATACATTGAGCCAAGAATTTCTAAACTAAAACGCTAATAGTATGAGCATCTTAATTTTTCCGGAAAAGTAATATAACTGCAAGCTCACAGAGCCCCAGGTAGTGCTCATCCCACTCACCTCTGATTAGATCTTGTGCAATGAGTCAATTCTTCAGGTAGAACTGAAGGAAAACTGTTTCTGACAGATGCTTTCTACTGAATCAAACCAATTTTCACTATATGCTTGCTAAATCCAATGCGACAGGAAGAGAGGGAACATATAGCCAGCTGTGAAAGAAGCAAGGGTGAAGAATTGCCTTTTAAACCACACCAAACCCTAGCTAGTACCAGATTATATTAAAGTAATCAATAGGACTGTATACTTCAAGTAATTAAAGTGGGACACGTGACAAGAATGAAAGAAACACCTAAGATTTTGTAGACACCTTCCTTCTGCTGAAGAACACATTTTTATAACTAAACAGAAGTCAGAGCCATGTTTCCAAAACAATGTTACAATGACATCATGTAGCAGAGAAAATACTCTAGTTTTATTACAGGTATCAACATTGGAGCAGTTTGCCTTAATTCCTGAACAGCTCAGACACTTGCATTACATTCCTAAGATGTAATGGAGAGCAGAAACCAAGTCACCAATCACAAGAGAAATTATTCACTACTTGCAATGATTGAGCCGTAACTCTAAATTCAGGGAACTCGGCTTACCTGGTAATATGTTTTTGACCCTTACAACGTGACTAGTTTTGTTGAATTAGCCTGAACAAGTGATGTGGCGTTTATGCCAGCTGCAGAAAGATACTATGCCTGGCTTGACATAACAAAATGTTAACACATTTGATTTAGCAGAGCAAACTTGAGTAAAGTACTGCTTAGCATCTTGTGACTACTATGCTTTGGCTCAATCATAAGTAAACTAAAACCAGTTTTATTGTTATGAAACCACGGTTCTTTCAAAACTCCCTCTCTAATCAGGCTGTAGTGAGCACATATTACTCAGTTGCATCTCCTGAAAGTTGTACACAGGTATGACTACAATAGTCCTCAATAGATATGTACCAGAAGCTTACCTACAAGAATAATTTGAGAGCCTACTACCTTTGCTCTTGCTCTGCTGAATTCTGAAAATACACTACATCTTCCTTCTTCCCTGTTTATCCATTTGTGGAAATGGAGCTTGCTGCCATCAAAATGAAGTCAGTGGTGGAGAGTCCAAGTCCATGGGGTCAGATGGGGTCCACCCAAGGGCACTGAAGGAGCTAATGGAAGTGCTTACCAAGCTGGTTTCTATCATTTATCAGCAGACACATACTGAGTTTCATGGTACAGGACTTTTACTGAGAAGTCGTGGCAGTCAGGTGAAGTCCTTGGTGACTGAAATNAAAAAAAAAAAAAAAAAAAAAAAAGGGCAACTCATTTTTAAGAGGAGTAAAAAGGGTGACCCTGGGTACTATCAACCACTCAGTCTTACCTCTGTGCCAAGAAAGATCATGAAGCAGATCTTCCTGGAAGCTATGCTAGGGCATATGGAAGACGGGGAGGTGATAAAGGAGAACCAGCATGGCTTCACCAAGGGAAAATCCTGCTTGACCAACTACAATGGAGTAACTGTATCAATGGACAAGGGAAGAGCCATTGATGTCATCTGTCTGGACTTCAGTAAAGCCTTTGGCACAGTAACCCACAACATTCTTCTCTTCAAATTGAGAATATATGGATTTGATGGGTGGACTGTTCAACAGATGAAGAACTGGCAACAGGACCAAGCCCAGAGAGTGGTGGGCAATGGCTCCATGTCTGGATGGAGATCAGTGACTAGTGGTGTCCCCCAGAGGTCAGAGCTGGGATCACTTGTCTTTAATGTCATCAGTGACATCAACAGTGGGGTCAAGAGTGCCTTTAGCAAGTTTGTGGATGACACCAAGCTGTGGGGTGCAGTTGACTCACCTGAGAGACAGGATGCCATCCAGAGGGACATGCCCAAGCTTGAGCAGTGGGCTTAGGCAAACCTCATGAGGTTCAACAAATCCAAGAGCAAGGTCTTGCACATATGAGATTCTCCCCCCCCACTACCAGTGCAAGCTATAGGAGGCAAGGATAGACCATGGCCCTGCTGTAAAGGACTTTGGGGGTACTGGTTGATGGCAAGCTGGACATGAGCCAGCAATGTGCCTTCACAGCCCAGAAAGCCAACTGTATCCTGGACTGCATCAAAAGCAGCGTGGCCAGCAGGTCAAGGGAGGAGATCCTTCCCCTCTACTCTGTGCTGGTGAGGCCTCACCTGGAGTACTGTATCCAGATGTGAAGTCCTCAGTACAGAAGAGACATGGACCTGTTAGAAAGCCTCCAAAGGAGAGTCACAAAAATGATTTAAGGGATGGAATACCTCTCCTATGTGGATGTGCTGAAAGAGCTAGGGCTGTTCAGCCTGGAGAAGGGAAGGCTCCAAGGTTTCAGTGTCAAATGGGGAGTTACAAGAAGGAAGGGGTAGACTCTTTAGCAGGGTCTGTGGTGATAGGACAAGGGGAAAAGGTTTCAAAATTAAAGAGGTTAGATTTAAGTTGGATATAAAGAAAAAGTATTTTACAGTGAGCTTGGTGAGGCATTGGCACAGGTTGCACAGAGATGTGTAGAAGACCCCTCCCTGCAGAGGTCAGGCTGGACAGGGCTCTGAGCAACCTGATCTAGCTCTGCATGTCCCTGTTCATTGCAGGGGAGTTGGACTAGATGACCTTTAAAGGTCCCTTCCAACTCTAAGGATTCTATGACTCTAATATTGTAGACAAAGTCCAGGCCTATAAAATGGTGCATTTAATGTTTGTATAAAGGCACTAACTTTGAATTTAAGACAGGAAAACTTCGAATTCTGCATCTGTAGGAGTCTGCAGATAGACTTCTAAGTAATCCTCCATCAGCTATCAGAAGCGTTTTTTATTTTTTAATGACACAAGGTTGGAAGCAGAAAGAAATATTTGTTTAAAGTTCAAATCCTGTGGTATGTAGGGTATCTAGAAAAGAAGAAAAATGCTGGATCAGAAGCAAACAAAAATGACTACCTCAGCAAGAGACAGCTGGAGTGAAATTGCTCTTTGAAAATGAGTATTGCTGAGATGGAACCTACGAAGTATTGGCTGACAAAAAGAATAATGAAAATTAGAATCATATGTTCTACATATAAGATGCTGCAACAGAATGAATAAATAACCTTATTATTAGCTATTTCCTTATAAACCTTACTGAACAGGCCCCTCCAAACTACAGAAATGCTATACATTAACACTTGGTGGAAAGTTTTCTCCTAGTGGAATATAACTATCATTCTCCATGTAAAAGTATCTATATTAACAAAGGAAATATGAACTTGTCATTGTTTTATGGTTTTTGTTATCAGTATTCCACATCATAGCATCATGTTATGCACTGGGAGTTAAAGTTAATACTCCAGTTCTGAGGATTTTGGATAGTTCCGGGTACCTGGTTCTCAGAAGAGAAGAACTACATACTACATACCCCAGAGGACTCTGCATTGTTGTTTCCATTTTCTGTTCAGAGGGAAAGACAAGACTGTTCTCACATCACGAGTCATCTGCCTTTTCTCTTCTGCTTGGCCTGGCTAGATGTCTTGCTTCAGCATTAGAGTAAGGTCATTGGTTTTTGGACACTCTGATTTTTATTTATTAGCTTCGATTCTTATCGTATTATAGTGTGTTATCTTGCATTCCAATATCTTACTTAGTAAATTAGTTTTGTTTCTCCTCAGATCGTTGCTGCTGTTTTGTTTTTAGGCCCATCTCCCTACCCTTTCCCCAGCCATAGCTCTGTGGGTCCCCCTGCCCCACTACTCACGGAGCTGGGCAGAACCAGCCTGTAGACCGTTGACAGAACTGAGTCACTACTTAAAGAAATAGTTATTCAATTTGACTACCGGTATGGGTCTTTGAGAAGATGTTAGAGGTTCCTTGTCCCAGCATTGTGACAGAAATAGGAGGCATATTGGCCTTGCAAATTGATCAGCAGCAAGTTCCCAGGACTTTCCAAGGTCCCCAGTTTTACCTTGAGGGGACAAAATACACGGCATTTACTTCTGTTGAAGTTAGCTTCCCTGGTTCAGTGACTACTCCTCAAAGAGTGATTTAACTAGAGGGTTTTTCTCTTGACAAAAAAGGTAAACAAATGCCATACTCAGGTATTTTAGTAACTCTTGCCAACAGAGACAAACAAAATTTAGTAACTCAGTTAACAAATACTGGCTACAATCTCCAGCTGTGTCCCCATCTGTACCTCAAACCTGCCTCTCTTCCTGCCCTCTCCCCCCCCCCCAAAAAAAAAACCCAGAATAAATCCATAAAACCTGATTCTTTGGAACGTTATAATCTCCTCTAACATGCTAATTTGACTGCCTTAGAAAGCATTTTACATCATGTTGTGACAGTGGTTTGTAGCGACGTTTGACTTCAGCTTCAGGTCAAAAATATTTCTTTGGCAAACAAGAGCAAGTCAAAGTCCACAGACTCCTCAGCTCTCACTATGTATAAATTTTGTGAGACTTCATACATTATTTTTTTGCCTATCGGTAAGCTTTTTAGGGATAGCACTTGACTTTGGCTGTGTGGGGATGCACTGCGCCTTGAAGTACCAGGTTCTGGTAGTACCTTCAATCATAACAAGAATTATAAATACAAATTATAGCTCAGAGATGGAAGCTTTTTTCCCTCCGTCTTGTGGGTAGCTACTGCAAAGTTTCAATAATTCTCAATTAATATAGCTGGGATAAACTTTATACAAAAGATAGTCTGTTCAGGTGTTGTTAATGAGAACAGCATCTGACACTTCTATATTGTTTTGTAACACGGAGCTCTACTGGTGAAGATGAAAGTAGCTAAAGCTTAATCCCAGAGGAAAGTATTTTCCCTCTATACAAAAACTATCAAAAAAGATTCATACATACCCTATTACCCCAAGCAGCCTCATGTGAGAACTCCATCCACGCACTCTGTCATCCTATCGTCCATTTAATCTCTGGTTGGAGCCTGCAGTTTTTTTTCAAGCTTTGTAGGTAGGTCCAGGCTCAGCCCTGCCCCTGCTGTGCCTGACTTCAAGTTTTTGAACTGATCTCCAGCGTACCTTAGCACCTCACATTTGTTTCATTTCTGATGCAGTCATCATATTTCCGATGAAATGTATTCAGAATCTGTTACTGCCACTAATCCCACCCCATTCAGCTACTGGAAAGTCAGTTTTCTGCAAACTTTACCTCAGGCACTGTAACAATGAAAATCTCCGCTACTTTAGATTTTCCCTTTCGCATTTTAATAAAAAATACTTGAAAATTCAACTTGTGCTCTCCCTACAAGATTAGTGGAACTAAAAAAAACCAATCAGTTTCACTATAATCAATATAAAAATAGGGGTAAATGATTAAATCCTCCTGTTCTAGTGTATTAACTTAGGATTTACATTTCCCTATAATGAAGTTGCCCTTACTTTCATTCAGATATATTTTACATTCCATCCACGAGAACTATTTCCTACTGGTTGTCCTCAGTGCTGTCACAGTTTTAGTGATACTATTTGCATCACTTACATAACAAACATAGAATAGCAATATTCACATATGTAGTGATGTGCAGAATCAAACTCTACAACCCACATAAAGTTATAAAGCAGGTATATTTGTTATGGCGCCGGGTGCAAAGGGAATTGGTTCACCTGACCTGCACACCCAAACACCCGTCAATCGCATATTTATTGCACAGAATTATACATATACATGAGATTTCTGAGAAGGGAGCTGGATTAGCAATAAGCAGTTCCAAGAACTCATTACAACATATTCCCACCTCTTCACGCATGCGTCTTGCCCTGTGGTGATTATGGGCAGGGGTCTTTCTGAGTCTTCCCCCCGAAGGCTCCCTGTGGTGTACTTTTCACCCTTGGCATGGAATGATGAATCTGTGACCACAGATCTGGTTCCATCCAGCCGAGTTTCTGTTGTCAACAGTGGAGTTCCTGCAGCTGACAGCACTTAATCTTGTCAACACTATTTGATATATAATTAATACCTAACTAGTTATACATCAGTAGCCTAATCTTTATGACATTAATCCAGGCTATTAATTATTTTAATTTAACAAAGAATATTAAGAAGCATTGCCCAAACTAGAATATATCACACTGTAGAAAAAATACAAACTTCCTGAAAGTTAAATGATTTGAATTTTGAGTTCTGAATTTTATCTTCAACTGAAACTCTTCCTCTACATCTGAAATTACTTTGTTACTTGGCCTGTTAGTTGTAATACAAAATAATTTCCTTCAGAAGTATACATTTCAGATAAACAGTTAGCTCAGTATGAAGACTACCTCCTCGGATGGTTGTCAATTTGGGAAAGTCCCTGTCTAATCCAGAAAGGCAGGTACATCAGAAGATCTTAAGAACCTGGGAAGGGAAGAGATGGAGTGAGATAAAAAGCATCTGAACAAAGGATGCATTTCATTGTCTTATTTCCCCCTGTAAGTATTACCAAGTAACAGTTTTATATACTAGTTAAATCAATATAAACACGTACTGCTGCTGAAAGACAGTACTGGCATTCCCCATTCCCACCTATTCTACGTACACAGCCATTCCTACCAGAAAGTATTATTACAGCCACAGCAATCAGTATCCAGGTTAAAACAAATCACTTTGTCAAGTTAGGTTTCAGTGACAGCTTAACATGTACACGAAACTGCGGTGATGCCGAGATAACAGAGAGACCCTCCAGCAATGTGCAGCTCTCGAGAGAGTGGCTGACATGGCATGGGTGTTGCCAGGGCAAAGGCAGGAGATTTAAATGGCTGAAACCCAGAACTAACAGTCATCAAGAGCAGCTGCTCCAGAGCCAGCCCAGCCAGAATCAGAGCAACTGATCTCAAGGTACCAGGGGGCCTGGGGGTTTCCTTTGCCAGGGAAACACCCAGGCAGTGCAGTGACCCTCCAGCAATGTGCAGCTCTCAGGACAGAGGTGGGTGTTGCCAAGGCAACAGAGGCCACACCCATGTCCTTAAAGGAATCCTCAGGGAAACAGTGACAAGTTGCTGCCCACCAAGTACAGGGTGGGCAGAGTGTGGGTGTCGCCTGTACACCAGTTGCGTGCTGTAACAGGTGGAGCAGTAGCTTGCATGGCAGGGCACTAAAGTTTTACTGGCTTCAGAAGCAAGGGGGAACTCAGTCCAAGTGACCTTCAAAGCAGAACGGTGCATGTACGATGCCAAGCTAAGGCTGCAGCTCTGGCAGGGGAGTGTGCACCACCTACCCCAGTCATCATCAATGCCGCCACTCAGACTGAGCTTCTAAAGGAAGAAGCATCTGCGCAGACCATGGTATGTGGGAAGTGTCTGCGCCTTTTGGCTGGAGCAGAGGTGAGTGGCAAACTCGCCTGTGTAAGATGTGCCAAGGTGGAAGACCTCCTGCAACAGTTGAGTGACCTGCAGGAGACAGTCAAAAGGCTGTGTGTTATCAGGGAGGCAGGGATAGAGACAGTCAGCCAGATTCACGTGCAGTCTGCATTGAATATACAGTATGGGCCCAAATAGCCCTAAACTCCCCCACTGGCATATCCAGCTAGAGGGGAAACAAACAGTGATGAGAAATGCCAAACTGCCATGAGAAAAACTAACAAGAGGAAAAAGCCTGCCTCTAAGCCTCTTCAGGCTTTAGGCACTCTAAGAGGTGCCTCTGCAGTTCTCCAGCCTGAGAAGGAAAAAGAAACAATAACAGGTAAGTCATCTGAACTGTGTAAGGCAGCTAGACCTGCTCCCGAGTGCGTAACTACTGCAACTAAGAAAAAGCAATGGGTGAAAGTAGTGGGTGATTTTCTTCTGAGGGGTACAGAAGATTTGTCGCCCTGACCTGCTATCTAGAGAGGTCTGCTGCCAGAGCTTGTATGTCCCACAGACTACTATCCCCTGCTGCTGTTTCACGGAGGCACCAGCAACACTGCTATCAGCAACCTGAAGAATATCAAGGAGGACTACAAGCAGCTGGGAGCAACAGTGAAGAATTTGGGAGCACAGGTAGTCTTCTCATCAATCTGCCAGCTTAGGGAAATGGCAAAGGACAGACAGAATTAAGAAAATCAATAAACAGCTAAGGGAGTAGTGTTGAGAATAGGGCTTTGACTACTTCTGTCAAGGAACTCACTTTGAGAAATCTGGTCTTCTGGGGTAGGATAGGATTCATCTGTCAGACAAGAGGAAGACCATTTCTGGCAGCAAACTTTCCAATTTAATCAGAAGGGCTTTAAACTAGAGTTGCTGGGAGTAGAGATTCTAAATCATTGCACTTTGAGGCTGACAATGATAATGGATGCGCTGGGCCTGGAGTAGGATCACAGGCCAGTAAAACAGGACCTAAGTTACAGGATAAAGGATCTCTAATTGGAAAATCAGCCTCAATGGGAGCCCAACTCAAGTGCCTGTACACCAATGCATGGAACACAGGGAACAAGCAGGCGTGTACGTGCCTAAAGGGCTATGATGTCATCAGCATCACTGAGATGTGGTGGGATGACTCTCATGACTGTAGGAATAGATCAGACCTAGAAATATCCCTGACCCGGGCCCCAGGGAGGCAGCACACCTCCCTACGGGTAGGGTCAGGCTGACATATTGGGCCCTCTGTTCCTCTCAGAAGGGAATCACCTATGACTATTACCCTCCTTTCTTTTCTGGAGGAGGCAGTCTTCTAGCGTGGAGCTGACCGCCTCACCTTAGACAAGCTTGGAGGCAGTCCTCCCACCTCATCCTCACTCATCTCTCCCTCCGGTTTCAGGGCTTCAAACTTATTACATAGAGGCACCTGGGGAACCGAGGTAGGTTGGGATGGGGGTTGCCTGTGTCGCTGAGCTGGGACCTGCTGCCATTCCTCCTCTCCTCTCAAGTTGGCAATGTGGGAATGTGACCACTGAGGATAAGGAAAAGGCAGAGGTTCTGAATGTCTTCTTTACATCTGTCTTTAAAAGTCAGACCAGTTATCCTCAGGGTACTCCACTCTCTGACCTGGTAGTCTCAGCTGGGGAGCAGACTAAACCCCCCACAATTCAGGAGGACACAGTCAGAGACCTACTACTCCAACTGGACTGCCACAAGTCCATGGGACTGGATGAGATTCACATGAGAGTGCTGAGGGAACTGGCGGAGGTGATAGCCGATCCACTTTCCATCATCTATCAGCGCTCCTTGTTGACTGGAGAGGTCCCAGAAGACTGGAGGCTTGCCAGCGTGACTCCCATCTACAAGAAGGGTTGAAAGGAGGATCAGGGGAACTACAGGCCTGTTAGCCTGACCTCAGTGCCAGGAAAGGTTATGGAGCAGATTGTCCTGAGGGAGATCACGCGGCATGTGTGGGACAACTGGGGGATCAGGCCTAGCCAGCATGGGTTCACGAAGGGCAGGTCCTGCTTGACCAGCCTGATCTCCTTCTATGACCTAGTGACCCGTCTGGTGGACGAGGGAAAGGCTGTTGATGTGGTCTACCTAGACTTCAGTAAAGCCTCTGACACTGTCTCCCACAGTATTCTCCTGCAGAAGCTGGCAGCCTGTGGCTTGGACAGGTGCACTCTTGGCTGGGTAAGGAACTGGCTGGAGGGCCGGGCCCAGAGAGTGGTGGTGAATGGAGTTAAATCCAGCTGGCGACCAGTCACGAGTGGAGTTCCCCAGGGGTCGGTGCTGGGGCCTGTCCTGTTTAATATCTTTATTGATGGCCTGGATGAGGGCACTGAGTGCACCCTCAGTAAGTTTGCAGATGACACCAAGCTGGCTGGAAGTGTCCATCTGCCTGAGAGTAGCGAGGCCCTACAGAGGGATCTGGATAGCTGGGCTGAAGCCAATGGGATGAGGTTCAACAAGACCAAATGCCAGGTCCTGCACTTTGGCCACAACAACCCCAGGCAACACTACAGGCTTGGGGCAGAGTGGCTGGAAGACTGTGTGGAGGAAATGGACCTGGGGGTATTGATTGATGCTCAGCTGAACATGAGCCAGCAGTGTGCTCAGGTGGCCAAGAAGGCCGATGGCATCCTGGCTTGTATCAGAAATAGTGTTGCCAGCAGAAGCAGGGAAGTGATCATCCCCCTGTACTCAGCACTGGTGAGGCCGCACCTTGAGTACTGTGTCCAGTTTTGGGCCCCTCACTGCAAAAAAGACATCGAGGCCCTGGTGTTCAAAGAAGGGCAACAAAGCTGGTGAGGGGTCTGGAGCACAGGCCTTATGAGGAGCAGCTGGAGGAGCTGGAATTGTTCAGTCTGGTGAAGAGGAGGCTCAGCGGAGACCTTATTGCTCTTTATAACTACCTGAAGGGAGGTTGTAGTGAGCTGGGGGTCGGCCTCTTCTCTTGTGTAACTAATGATAGGACTAGAGGGAATGGCTTCAAGCTGCGCCAGGGGAAGTTCAGGCTGGACATTAGGAAATACTACTTCTCTGAAAGGGTGGTCAGGCACTGCAATGGGCTGCCCAGGGAGGTGGTGGAGTCACCGACCCTGGAGGTGTTCAAGGAACATTTGGACACCGTGTTGAGGGAATGGTTTAGTGAGAACTACTGGTGATGGGTGGATGGTTGGGTGATCCTGTGGGTCTTTTCCAACCTTGGTGATTCTATGATTCTAAGATTCTATGAATAGATGAGTATAAACTCTTCAGGAAAGACTAGCAGGGGGTTGCCCTCTACATCAGTGACCACCTGGAGTCCATGGAGCTCCACCTGGGGACAGATGAGGAGCTGACAGAGAGCTTATGGATTAGGGTTAAAGGGAAGGCAGAGGAAGGAGACATTCTAGCGGGAGTCTGCTAAAGGAAGACCAAGTGGATGAGGCCCTCTACAGACAGATAGGAGCAGTTTCACATTCACAAAACACAGTTCTCATGGGGGACTTCAGCCATCCTGATATCTGTTGGAAGGACAACACAGCAGTGCACCAGAAATCAAAGAGGTTCCTGGAACATGCTGATGGTAAGTTCCTCTTCCAAGTGATACAGGAACCCACGAGAAAAGGTGCTATGCTGGACCTTGTCCTCACCAACAGGGAGGGGCTAGTGAGTAATGTGAAGCTCAAGGGCAGCCTTGGCTGTAGTGACCATGAAATGGTGTGGAATACAAAATCCTTAGAGTGTCAAAGAGAGAGTGCAACAAGCTTGCTACTCTGGACTTCAGGAGAGCAGACTGTGAACTCTTCAGGGACCTTCTTGGCAGGGAGAGATGGGAGAAAGCCCTGGAGGGAAGAGGGGCCGAAGAAAGCTGATTTCTATTCAAGGACCACTTCCTCCAAGCCCAGAAGCAGTGCTTCCCAAGAGAAAGGAAGACAGGCAAGAATGCCAGGAGGCCTCCGTGGATCAACAAGAAGGTCCTGGACTTACTTAAGCCCAAATAGGAAGTCTATATGGAGCGGAAGCAGGAACAGGTTACCTGGGAGGACTACAAAGAAGTTGTCCAAGCAGCCAGGGATCAGATTAGGAAAGCTAAAACCCAGACAGAACTAAATCTAGCCAGGGACATAAAGGGGAACAAGAAGAAATTCTACAGGTATATCAGTGATTAAAAAAAAAAGGTGGTCAGGGAAGGTGTGGGCCCTCTCCATAAGGAAACTGGAGACCTGGTCAGAAGGGAAACGGAGAAAGCTGAGGTACTGAATGACTTCCTTGCCTCAGTCTTCACCAGCAAGGGCTCTAGCCACACCGCCCAAGATGCAGAAAGCAATGGTAAGAGCTTGGAGAAGGAAGATCTGCCTGCTGTAAGTGAAGATGAGGTTCAAGACCATCTAAAGAACCTGAAGGTGCACAAGTCCATGGGACCTGATGGGATCTATCCAGGAGTTCTGAGGGAACTGGCAAACGAAGTTGACAAGCTGCTATCCATCATATTTGAAAGGTCGTGGCAGTCTGGTGAAGCTCCCACCGATTGGAAAAGGGGAAACATAACCCTCATTTTCAGTAAGTTAAAAAAAAAAACAACAAGATCCAGGGAATTGCAGGCCATTCAGTCTCTCCTCTGCGTCTGGCAAGATCATGGAGCAAATCCTCCTGAAGGCCCTACTATGGCACATGGAAAATAAAGACAATGTGATTGGTGGTAACCAACACGGCTTCACCAAGGGCGAGTCATGCCTGACAAACTTGGTGGCCTTCTATGATGGAGCTACAGCTTCAGTGGATAAAGGAAGAGCAGCTGACATCATCTACCTGGACTTGTGCAAAGCGTTTGACACAGCCCCGCACGACATCCTGGTCGCCAAGTTGGAGAAAAATGGATTTGAAGGATGGACAACTCGCTGGAGAAGGAACCAGCTGGATGCTCGCACTCAGAGAGTTGCTGTCAATGGCTCAATGTCCAAGTGGAGACTGGTGACGAGTGGCATTCCTTTGGACCAGTTCTGAGACCAGTGTTATTTAAGATAAGCAACATGGGCAGTGGGATCGAGTGCATCCTCAACAAGTTTGCAGACGACACCAAGCTGACTGGTGCAGTTGACAAGCTAGAGGGAAGGGATGACATCCAGAGGGACCCAGACAGGCTTGACAGGTGGGCTCATGCCAACCTCATGAAGTTCAACAAGGACAAGTGCAAGGTCCTGCGTCTGGGTCAGGGCAATCCCAAGCACAGATAAAGGTTGGGCAGACAATGGCTTGAGAGCAGCTCTGAGGAGGAGGATTTGGGAGTATTGGTTGATGAAAGATTCAACACGAGCCAGCAATGTGCGCTTGCAGCCCAGAAGGCCAACTGTATCCTGGGCTGCATCAAGGCAAGTGTGACCAGCAGGTCAAGGGAGGGGATTCTGCTCCTCTCCTCTGCTCTCGTGAGACCCCATCTGGTGTACTGTGCCCAGTTATGGAGCCCTCAACACAAGAAGGAAATGGAGGTGTTGGAGTGGGTCCAGAGAAGGGCCACGAAGATAATCAGAGGGCTGGAGCCTTATGTCCTTATGAGGACAGGCTGAGAGAGCTGCGGCTCTTCAGCCTGGAGAAAAGGCGGCTCCGAGGGGACCTTAGAGCGTACCTGAAGGGGGCCGACAAGGAAAGCTGGGGCAAGACTTTTTGTAAGAGCAAGTAGCAACAGGATGAGAAGCTAACGGCTTTCAACCGGAAAAGGGTAAATTTAGACTAGATACTAGGAAGAAATTCTTTACTGTGAGGGTGGTGAGACACTGGAACAGGTTGCCCAGTCAGGTTGTGGATGCCCCTTCCCTGGAGGCGTTCAAGGCCAGGTTGGATGGGGCTGTGAGCAACCTGGTCTAGAGGGCCAATAGCAGGAGGGTTGGAACTAGATGATCTTAAGGGTCATTCCAACACAAACCATTCTATGATTCCATGACCACCATGGGATGAGGCAGTTGCAATAATGCAGAAATATATGTTGTATGGGAACTGCTGAATCACAGCCTGAACCACTGATTGATCACTTGGGGAAAGGATAGGGTCAGTCCTGGGAGCACAGGTGAAGGCAATTCACCTGGAACTGCAACTGGAAGGGGTGGAGCCTGCCTTACACCCCATTTCAGGGCTGACTGCCACTGTGGATGGATCTCTGGTTGGAGATCCCTCCCCTGCTGGTGTCCTTTCTGCAAGTCTAGCTCTTTGGAGACAGGTGAGCACATTTACTTTCCTGTAAAACACCATCCTACCCCTGCTGGTCCCTCTGTTGTTACATTTTGTATCGCCCTTCCACCCTGCTAATCTTTCCAATTGTAACATATGTATAAACTAAGTTTGGTCAGCTATAAAATTAGATGTATCCTTTCACTGAAAACCTCCTAGCAAGAGAAACTATCTGCCACTCAGCAAAGTATGCACTATTTATTGAGGATATATTAAATATTATACTTGCCTGTCTTTCAAATGCTTCGCTTTCACTTGAGTTATCTGGCCACTGGAAAAGTCAAACACCTCTTCACTCAATAGTTTAAGGATCACCATGTTGTTCTGACAAAGGCTTTCGCTAGTCCTGCTTGCTCCTACAATATCGCTTATAAAAGTTGGCCAGTGCTTTGGCCACTCCTGTTTCAGAATCTGGAAAGTGAAACACCCGTATGTTAGCTACTTAAACAAAACCAAATACTTATGACAACATTTAATGCTTCCTGAACTCCAGCTTACCTGAACAAGAATCATGTTCAGTTTCCCAATATACACCTTCTCTTTCTGGAAAATGGAAAAGACAAGTCAGATTATGCATAGTATTTCCCTCTCTTTTTTTCCGCCCTGAAAGAATTCACTTACTTCTACACATGTTGGATCAGATGACGTCTTGATAATTAGGCCAACAACATACTTTTTTATACCTGCAGAAGAATTGAGAAATATTTTAACTAGCCAAATGTCATGAATAATGTTTCTGACTCAAGATTCTTGCCATATTGTCAGAACAAGTGCATAAGGGTGCAAGGCAATGCTAACTGAGTTGACTCAAAACCCACGTTATACGTTATATGTGCTTGTGCTGACCTGCAAGTAAACTGCTGTTATTGCTGATAATATTTCAGCTTATTTATATGTGTGTGCATGTCTGCAAAGGCACGTGTTTTTGTTACTACACAGGCAGGTAAGTTTTCTTATTAAATCATTTAATGAAACAAAAGAAGTTCAAGACTACTAGTTAACTAAGTTAATATATTCACTGCAGGAGAAATATCCCTCATGCGGTGCTGACAAATTTTTTTACTTATCAATGCTTTACAAAGCTCACAATTTAAGAAAATAAAAGTAGTTTTGTTAATTGTATATTTAACTATATATTTTCTATGAGGCTCAAGACAATTCTTCTTCACTGAACACAGTGCAGGCAAGCAAAAGGGTTGGAAACTAAGAGTACATATGTATCTTGCTATTCGACTTGAAGCCAGAATCTAGCTGATGTATCGTTTCTTCAGTGAGATAGTCAACAATACGGACAAAACACAGATTATTATTATTCTTTAAAGTTACCAGCTAACTAAAATGAATGCCTTATTTTAAGAAATTTCATTTTTCCCCTAGCCACTACTCTACATTATAAAACGTTCCTTGTACTTCAGCAAAACTAGTCATTTTTTGCATTCTGGGCCTGAGCAAAATGAACAGTTCATTCAGTTTTTAATTGCATTTTCAAGAAATTTGGAAATTTCTTTGTTTGGAAACACATCTGGAAGTTATGCCACTAGAAGCATACCACGCTGCAGCTGCTCTGGAGGTCTTTCTGATGACAAATTAAGCTCCTCATCATTATCAGCGAGAATCAGTACACAACAATCCAGAAGAATACTTGATAACAAAATATACCATTGTCAAGCATTGGTCTCAGCCTGGCATCATGCCGCACCCCCCCCCCCCAANCCCCCCCCCCCCCCAAAAAAAAAAACCTCACACTTTGATGAAGTGTTAAAGCACCCAAATAGTATGCAAGAAGTGTGCAGTGCCAGAAGCTAAACTATTCGTCTGTCGAACTACTGAGAGAATTCAACTTGTTGCAACTCTTTTCATTCTAAAAAGAATTTGAAAGTGAATGTTGTTCATAAGAATGCTGTTCTGACATCAAAGTTGCCTGTTTTTTATTTTAAATCTTGCTGCACTAATAGAATTCAACCATTCATTTACAACTTCTATGCCACGCTCATCAATCTCAAAAACTTCTGCAGATGGAAATAGCTGCTCAGCTCCAAAGCTTATCCACTGAAAAAGAGTGACAACCACAGCTCAACAGACAATCTAAAAGGCTTGACAGTTTTCAAATGTCACGCTGCAGGCTTCTGAGCTCTTCCATTCATTCAGGCAATGGTCACATTTTTAACCTCTCAAATGTAGCAGCTAGTGAAATCTAATGTGTTTTTTTCTTTTTGGCTTAAGTTGCATTTTTCATGTAATTACTTATTTTTTCTTTTAAGTTAAAAAAAAATAGTTTGTTTTATTTTTAACAGCTCTGTTTTTTTATAATCATTCCACAGATAAGACGAAAACACCATTGTTGAGACAGAACCCACAGTCCTAGCTCCTGCTCATGGAGTTGTTCATAGGCTCAACTAGTAGAAAACTAGTTAACAAAAAGTCCAGTTCATTTTAAAATTGTTTGGAACCTACCTTCTGTCAGCCTCACTCCAGTACTGCCTTAGAGGCAGTACTTGTGTCCCACAGCAGTTAACCAGTACGTTAGCCAAGCTCCATCAGCAAGAAGGGTTCTAATTACTGCTAAGACTGGACACCAGGCCATTGTCAGAAGGCCTGGAATAGTGCTGCTGTTAGAATTTCCTGGTAAGCAAAATGCAAAAAGAGGAGAGAACGAGGACACTGACAGAACTCAGCAGCTACAGCTCTCCTTCAAGACCCTTCTAAAGTTCCTGGACGAGTACTGCGTATTGCAGTCCTCACGTGAAAGCAGCTCCTCTGCAGAGGCAGACACACAGGTAACAACTGAACCACTTTTGGAACAAAAGCATTTTCACAGGTGAATCAAGCTAAACTGTCAGAGCATGCAGAGAGAGGAACCTCACAATCACCACATTACTAAACTCTGCGGTCTGTCTAAACTGACAAACATGAAAAATTCTAGTTTCAGCATAGGATATGCTTGCAGAAGCAATTATATCATCTGGGCCATGATCTCAGAGCAGTTCCTATCCTAACAGAGTTCTGGCATGTTATCAGTACATACACAGCTGTAGGTAATGCACATCTTAAGTGGTTACCTTAAGACAAACAAGTACATCCTTTTATGCAATCACGGGGCACAAACTACATTCAGAAAGTGTTTGCAAGCCGGTGCCGCAGATGCACGCTCAGACTAATTTACTAAAATTAGCAAGTTTTCTGCTTAAAGATTAAGATGCCTAAGTAGAACAAGTGAACAGTCCAACGAAGGAACCTAAAAATATTTGGCAGGCAAAAATGGAATTTTAAAACGCAAAGCAGAATTGATCCTTCCACAGAGGTTCACATGCATACAAGTGTACGTTTATTTGATCATGTTTTGGAACGGCTTACACAGTTTAAGTACCGCTTATTTTCAGTCTTGACAAACAATGCTTTCCACTCATGTCTCAAAGATCAACTCTCCCTAGTAGCTGTGAACCTGATCAATTTGTATCTGATTATGCATAGAAAGAAAGTCTGTAAATCAGAGCTGATTATAAGTACCTGAAAAAAAAATCAAACATTTTAATGTATTGGATCAGAATTACTTACATTTTAATCTTTTATAGTTGATATATTTAGGAAGCTACGAACTTGTCTTCAAAAAAGAAAATAAAGGAAGAACATTAGAGCTCATTGACACTACAGTCATTTGCCTAAACAAAAATGCTGGAGCTTCCTATGTTTTTGTTGTTGTTGGTTTGTTTGTTTGTTAATATTTTCCCTCCAAGAACATCCTAAAAGTCATCTAGTTTCTCTTCCCTTTCTATCACTTTTCTTCCAAAGGGACAGTAATTAGTTGACTGATTTCCTGAATGAGCAAACAATCTTGTTTTGAAATTTAAGTCCTGTGTTCTTCTCTTGGGGAAAACATTTTAATTTCACTGGTTAAAGCTGGGAAAGTGCTGTAACAGAAGGACAGCCAAATTGTTGAGACGGCAGGCTTCTTGATCTTTCCCTTTGTCTTCTGATCACCTTTGGGTATCAACACAATTCACATGAACATGGAAAGCAAGATTTATCTAGATGAGGAATTCTGTTATCAGCAAAAACACAATATGATAGCATAAAAAGATCACAATTTCTCCTAATATACTTACCAGTTTTGTTTGGCTCCATCTTAAAATCAATTTTTCATGAATCTGGACATACTGTGAAAAGATTTAATGACTAACCCTTATTTATAGCTGTTTTAATGATGCGCTCATCTTAAAATCTTCATCAACAGTGCTTATATTGTGAAATTTACTGATATGTTTTCCAAATTTTATTTTCTCAACCATGCTGCAAATATTTCATTCCACTTTTCTCTTCTTCCAAAGAAAACCAATTACATATCCGTTCCGACAATGTGCCCATCTTTTACAACATACTGATAATGGCATGCTCAAGCCTAGCTACAACACTGAGTGGTCTCATGAAAACTATATTAAGAAGGCCACTACCCAGCTTCTGTTCAAAGCAATTCTCCCTGATGCTCAATAATCATACTGTCTCTTCCTTTGACCAATCACTGAGCAAAAACATTTAGTTTGCTCTTTGTTTTCTCCCTCAGCTATTATCATCTGCCAAGTTTGCCTTCAAACTGACCTTTTTTTTTCACCCAAGGATATGTAAGTTCATATTTCTCCTCTCTATTCAGTAACATTCAGTTTCCTGTTTCTAAGATTTTGGGACTACGTTATTTCTTCCTATGAATTATAATTTCTAAGTCAGAAGATGCTATCTGCAAATGATGTTAATATTCTTTTTACAGCTTCTCTGAAACCATTGATCTGGGACATTCATCAAGACATAGGCATTCCATACAGGAATAAATAAGTGCAGAATTAGTTTGACCAAATTTAGACGGTGAAGTGCCAAAAGTAACTGAAGTATGTGTATGGAATCTGCTCGAAAAGAGGAAGACCAAAGCAATTAATAACAGATGCTCAGTGAGAAGAGGGATACTTTAGGCAGGATTAGTTCTGCCATTTCTGGATGACAAAGTAAGTATGTAAGGACAGCACAGGTTCTCTACATTCAGTAATTAGCCAATCATATTTTCTGGTTCTATTACATCAGAAAATCATAGAATAAGTTGATAGCTGCATGAGAAAGTGGAAACTACAAGACTACCCCAGCATCCTTCCCTGCTTTCTGCTGGAAGTCTTCACCAGAGACACTGCATAGTAACGCAAGAACTCTGCAGTAATCCTAGTCCCCTGTCCACGAAAGGGAAAGGACCTTTACTGAAGAGTGAGGTAGAGGCTGAAGCTGGTTACGGTGACACTGATACAACATTAATGGACTGTTTGTTGGGCACTGCCTAGACATTCTTGGAAATCTGTAACTGACAATTTCCTCTGAACGCTTCATTCCCTTTACTTCATCCTCAGTCAGCACCTGCTTTCACTTTGCCTTACTGTCTTTTTCTCCCTTCTGTTTTATTCTAGTCATACTTTACCAAGAAAAGGAATTATGACACTAACTTGATGTTTTTCTCCTACTCACATGACATTGACTCCTTTTAGAGATCATCTGTCTTAGGCACACATCACCTAATGTGAGTGCACTACATAAGAAAAGATTCTGATGACTTCAGGAGACTAAAGTAAGCACTGCTTAATTGCTAAAGTACTGAACTGTTGAGAATGTTTATGTGAAGAATGCTCAAAACCCCAAATAAACTGTCAACAGTAACAAAAAAAGACTTGCATAAAGAGATAAAAGGAAGGAGGAGTGCTACATAGCACTCCAGCTTCAAGGTGTAAATTAGTAACCACTACTTGTCAATCCAGGTCATCTTTGTTTTGTGACAAGGTCAGACCAGTGGCACATCCCTTTACTTATGAACAGCACATATAGGGATTAGTAAAACATTCAAAATACACAAGCTGCCACAGACTATGGGGCCTTTGTGAAGAACAAATAGACTAAACCACTAATTTAATTCTGCCTGTACAATTCCCATTCCCCCCCATCCCACTGTGTGGGCTGCTGGTTTTCATGGAAGGTTAAGATTTCCTCATAAAGGGTAGGAAAGTAGCTCTGTGAAGGCCTAAAGATCACAAAATCACAGAATTGCAGGGGTTGGAAAGGACCCCTGGGAAGAGATCATTGAGTCCAACCTCCCTGCTAAAACAAGTTCACAGATGCAGATGTACAATATCAAACAGGACTCATTTTCATACACTTCAGATTTCCTTTAGCAAAAGAAAACGAACTACTCTTCTTGATTTACAACCCCATTCTTACTGCGTTACGCATTTCTTCTTCTACTTAGCAATTTGATCAGTGATAGCTGGCATACATTCACAAACCCACAAATAACCAACTCAGCACTCAATTTTAAGGTTGTAAAATAAAAAAAAAAAGTAAAATTCTTCCTGAAAGATCAATACAATAATTCTGGAGGAGCGTTTACATCATATAGCGTGTGCTATTAGGGTATCAGATAGCTAATCATCACAGCATGCATTACTTTCAAAGGCCACGAAACATTCCAGACAGTATGCATTAAAATAAAAATTAGTGATGTCAAGTTGTGATTGTGTGCTTCCCCCTTGCCATCCTCTCTGCAGCCCAACCATTTTAGCATCAGTCTTGCTTGAGTGGGTGGTAACCACAATAGTGGTTGCTTTCCAGTTCCAACCTAACTGCAGCCTAAATCCAGTGCTATTCACTGTCTGGTCAAGCCAGATTCTGGAGGAGCTAACATATAGCTCAGAACTATAGTTGTTATGTAATATGCCTACAAGCCTATCATCTTACCCCAAAAGTAGTGTGGGGACTCCATTCTGAACCTCATCACTCAACCTGAAGGCCTCCCTAATAACTTCGCTGACTCCGTTTTTGTGTAGTATAGAATCATAGAATGGCCTGGGTTGAAAAGGACCGCAATGATCATCTAGTTTCAACCCCCTGCTATCTGCAGGGTCGCCAACCACCAGACCAGGCTGCCCAGAGCCACATCCAGCCTGGCCTTGAATGCATCCAGGGATGGGGCATCCACAACCTCCTTGGGCAACCTGTTCCAGTGCATCACCACCCTCTGAGTGAAAAACTTCCTCCTAATATCTAACCTAAACCTCCCCTGTCTCAGTTTAAAACCATTCCCCCTTGTCCTGTCACTATCCACCCTCGTAAACAGCCATACCCCTTCCTGTTTATATACTCCCTTCAAGTACTGGAAGGCCACAATGAGGTCTCCCCGGAGCCTTCTCTTCTCCAAGCTAAACAAGCCCAGTTCCCTCAACCTTTCCTCATAGGAGAGCTGCTCCAGCCCTCTGATCATCTTAGTGGCCCTCCTCTGGACCTGCTCCAAGAGCTCCGCGCCTTCCTTGTGCTGGGGGCCCCAGGCCTGGATGCAGTACTGCAGATGGGGCCTCACAAGAGCTGAGTAGAGGGGGACAATCACCTCCCTCTCCCTGTTGGCCACCCCTTTTTAATGCAGCCCAGAACACAGTTGGCCTTCTGGGCTGCAAGCGCGCACTGCTGGCTCATGTCCAGCTTCTCGTCCACCAGGACCCCCAAGTCCTTCACCCCAACGCTGCTCTCAAGGAGATCTTCCCCCAGTTTGTATAAATGGGACCTGGGATTGCCCCGACCCAAGTGCAGCACCCTGCCCTTGGCCTTATTGAACTTCATTAGGTTTTCATGGGCCCACTTCTCCAGCCTGTCCAGGTCCCTCTGGATGGCTTTCCCTCCCTCCAGTGTATCGACTGCACCGCTCAGCTTGGTGTCATCTGCAAACTTGCTGAGGGTGCACTCGATGCCATCATCTGTGTCACTGATGAAGATGTTGAAGAGCACCAGTCCCAACAATGATCCCTGGGGCCATCACTTGTGACCAGCCTCCACCCAGACACAGAACCATTGATCACAGCCCTTTGGCTGCAATCAGCCAACCAGTTCTTAATCCATCGAACAGCCCATCCTTCAAATCCGCACCTCCAGTTTAGAAAGAAGGTGAGGGACCATGTCAAAGGCCTTGCAGAAGTCCAGGTAGATGACATCCATTGCCCTTCCCCCATCCACCAAAGCTGTCGCTCCATCACAGAAGGCCACCAGATTGGTCAGGCAAGATCTGCCCTTGGTGAAGCCATACTGGCTGCCTCGAATCACCCCTTTATCATGTATGTGCCTTAACAAAGCTTCTAGGAGGATCTGCTCCATGATCTTCCCAGGCACAGAGGTGAGACTCACCGGCCTGTAGCTCCCTGGGTCTTCCTTTCTCCCTTTCTTAAAAATGGGAGTAATGTTTCTCTTTTTCCAGTCACCGGGGACTTCACCAGACAGCCATGATTTTTCAAATATGA
The DNA here is from genome assembly GCA_016647715.1 of Pavo muticus. Classification (NCBI taxonomy): domain Eukaryota; kingdom Metazoa; phylum Chordata; class Aves; order Galliformes; family Phasianidae; genus Pavo; species Pavo muticus. Next base: position 1,458,547 of record JACDJE010000220.1, on the reverse strand, counting down.
TGGAGAGCAGCTCGGCAACCACACCAGCCATCTCTTTCAGAGCCCTGGGATGGATATCATCTGGCCCCATGGACTTATACACATTCAATTTCATGAGGAGGACTCGGACTTGTTCCACTGTTACAGTGGAACAGAAACCACTCCCCACACCCTCATCTGGAGGCTCATGGTCCTGGCAGACACGGGAAGCCTGACCACCCGTGAAGACTGAGGCAAAGCACTCACCGAGTACCTCAGCTTTTTCTTTGTCTGAGGAAGCCAGATCCCCGTTACCTTCCATTAGAGGGGGAACACTCCCCTGTACCTGTACAACCCCTTCTTGTTATCTTTCACATCCGTCGCCAAGTTCAGCTCCATCTGCACCTTGGCTTTCTTAATCCTATCTCTACACACATGGACAACAGCCCTGTATTCCTCCCAGGCTATACAACCCTGCTTCCACTTCCTGTACATTCCTGTCTTCTCCCTCCGTTTAAGCTGCAGGTCCTTGCTCAGCCACGACAGTCGCCTGCATTCCTGCTCAACTTCTTCTGCTGGGGGATGGAGAGCCGTTGAGCTCTCAGAAGGGTGTCCTTAAAGAGCTGCCAGCTCTGTTTTGTACCCGTGCCTTTAAGGACAGTTTCCCAGGGGATCCCAATCAGCAGTTCATTGAGTAGCCAGAAGTTTGCTCTCCTAAAGTACAGGGTCCTAGCTCTGCTTTTTGCCAGGCCCACATTCTTCAAGATCACAAACTCCACCAAGGCATGGTCACTACAGCCCAGGCTGCCTCCAATCTTAACCTCTCTAATACTCTCCTCTGCATTAGTGAGCACTAGGTCCAGGAAGGCTTCACTTTGGGTTGGTCCATCTATTACCTGGACCAGGAAATTGTCCTTGACAGACTCCAGGGATCTCCTGGATTGTCTGCCACCCGCCATGCCGCTCTCCCAGCAGATATCCGGGTGGTTGAAATCCCCCATCAGGACAAGAGCCCGCGAGCATGACATTTCCTGCAGCTGAAGCAAGAAGGCCTCATCAACAGGCTCCCCCTGATCAGGTGGCCTGTAGCAGACCCCAACCACTAGATGCCCTTTACTGGACCAATCCTTGATTTTTACCCACAAGGTCTCGATCTGATCGTGGCTGTTCCTCAGCCACAGCTCTTCATAATCTATCCACTTCCTAACATAGAGGGCAGCTCCGCCACCCCTCCTACCCTGTCTGTCCCTTCTGAAAAGTCTGTAGTCCTCAATCAGGGTATTCCAATCGTGGGATTCATCCCACCATGTTTCCACGATAGCAATTAGGTCATACTTTCCCAATTGTGCCACAGTTTCTAACTCCTCCTGGCTTTTTTCCATGCTGCATGCATTGGTATAGAGGCACTTCAGCTGGGCTATTGGCCTCGTTGCCTTCTAGGAGGAGCCCTCCCTAATGCCTCCAGGACAAGTCTGGGTTTTCCCTTACTGCACCCAAAGGTGACAGCGTTCCCACGCACTTCTCTGTCACCCAGTATACCCCCTTCCCCCATCATATCTAGTTTAAAGCCCTGCTAACCAGCCCAGCCAGCTTGTTCCCAAGAATATTTGTGGCCCTTCTAGTCAGTTGGCTCTCATCTGCCGTCAGCAATCCCCCTTTTCTCAAGGATGCGTCCCAAGCCATAGTACCCAAAGCCCTGAGTGATTTTTGCGTACTATATAAAGTCTTTTATGTGTTTTAAAATCAAGTGTACCTTACTATCAGAACTGAATTGTCACATAATCAACTGTATCTTAGTATCAAAAATTTGCTAAATCACTCATACTAATAAACATACTGCTGCTTGTTTTGAGTGAACTGCATTACTCCTTCCAAGAAGTGAAGGCAATCAGCTGACCACATAAGGAGTTAAACTACTGTCAGACTAGAATTAAGCAACATCTTTCATACAAAAATATTAAAGAAAGTTATAAACACTAACACCGAACAAAGTTTTCTCAAATCACTTGGGCTGGAGGGTATCATAGGACATCTGTGGTGAAATTTCCTGCTCAAGTTGGGATCAATACTGAATTTAGACCAAACAGCCCACGGCTGTTTTGTTATGCTTATTTTTATAACGTGAAGTAGGCCCTTCATTTCCAGCAGGAACCTCCCAATAAAATTTATACCTCTCCCCTCTTGTTCTCCTACTTTACATCTAAATAAAGAACTTGTCTCACCCTTTGTTGTAAAAATCATCCTGGGTACTGGGGAGCTGCTAGTAGGTGGCCCCTCCATTATCTCTTTTCCAGACAGAAAAAGCCCAGCTCCCCCCAGCCTCTCTTCACTCTTCATGGTTGGCCTCCCCTGGACTTGCATGGAATTTTCAACACCTTTCTTGTACCAGAGGACTGAAAAATAGGCACTGTGTTCTAGATGCAGCCTAATGAGTAGCAAACAGAAAGGAATAATCAATTCGTGTACTGGTTGCACTCTTCTTGATACAGCCCAGTACATAGTTAGCTTTTGTCACTACCAGGGCACACTGCTGACCTGAAACCAAAGTAGATTTTCCTATTGACTTCAGTAAGGCCTAAATTCTAGATTGAACGTGTAATAAAGGAGACATCAGTGGCAACAAAAACAGAAAGTATAACCTTACATTAACTACTATGTTTATTAGAAAGAAGTTGAGATCCAGGTATACTTGCCCTCCCAAAATGGCTGCTTTTTAAGATTGCACTCCATTTATGAACCAGCCTTTATCAAGCTTTGTGCTGAAGGGAGATGAGAAGTATTCTGTCTACAGCATGTTAAGCCACAGCTTGTATAAAGACAGAAGGACCAGTTCTGCCAAAACATTTGAAGTGTTATTTGAGATAAGCAAAGCTAGTGATAACTTCCTACTAGAGGAGAGGCAGGAACTAGCCCCATACTCAAGCACGTCAAACTAGGGCCCACTGTGTTTTTTACTGTTATGATTTTTTACAAGCATATTCTTTTTTAAAGCGTACTTTTACTGTTGTGATTTTTTTCAGGGGCTCTACAGATAGTTGATGGAAGTGTGAGAAGCTTCATCTGACCTTCCATCAAAAATAACTAATTTAAATTGAAGTAGTGAAAATTCAGCTTAACAAAAAATTCAAGGATTTGAACTCTTCTCCTGCACAAAAATCCAAAAAAAAGAAAACAGAGAAAAGTGAACACAAGCCAAAGGAGTTAACAACATATCTAACTTTTTGGTGTCCTACATCAGTTTGTTTTGAACACCAGGGTTAGCTAGAATTCTGAGTGCTAGAATTACAACCTTGTTTTTAACCCATTAGGGACTTGTTAGATCTACCCATTCTGTTTATATGAATTTTTTCCAATTCAGTACCATCAATAACAACGCCATTTCCAGTCATAAGTCACACTGGAAAAACTACAGATTTGTTAATTACTACACAAGTCAACCCACCAGAGGAAGGTAAACAAGGCAAGATAAACAACGTACTTTGCTACCAACATGACAGAGATGTTGTAGGATACAGTTATTTTTATGCATGATTAAAAAATGTGAGCGCTCATAGTGTACTTTCTGAAATCCTTAAATACTTCAAACCACTCACCTCCCCCAGAAAAGAAAAAAAGACAATTTCAGACTGGGGTGGGGGAGGAAGGACTGGGAAGGAAGCTTTCTGCTGGGATTACTTTAAGACACTTTTACAACTTGTAAGGCAGTCGAGAATCATAGTTATGAGTAGAGTATAAGTAGATACAACTGATTTTCTCCATTAGGAATTACTACATAAACAATCTTGAAGTGTTAAATTTCAGAGAAGGAATGAATTAAAGTCACAGGAAAAACACAGTTCTTGAACACAGATCAATGGCCTCATGGCTGAACGCATACTACCTGAAATGGTGGAAAACTTCAGGAAAAAAAAACAGTGTAAGTTTTCTTTTTGTGACTTATTATCATCAGCACAGTTCACAACTGGTGAGTTCTTTTTTGCTTAAGTGCTACTTCATACTAATGGTAAGATGAGTATGATGTTGCTAGGCTAAACTTTGATGTACTGACTTAGTTTTGACAACTAAGCCTTCTCTTCAGCGATTTGCCACAGGTGAGGAAATGCTTATTCAGATTGGAAACACAATATGTCATTGCTCAATATCAAGTATTAATCACAGTAAATGTCCTCCTCTTTTGTACTGTGGTATCAAAAGCAGCCTTAGCTCAAGAAACAAATGCACTGGGAGACAACCTACTGAGAACACCTAATTCCTAAATTCAATTCTGAACTATTGCGTACACTTTGCAATATTATTTTAGATAGTAGCTTAGTTCCTTTAATGTAACAGAATAAGCTCCCAGCACGAATACATATAAACCTATTAAAGGAGCCTCTACTGAAAGAATTAACTTCCACTTAAACCCACTAACTTCTTAAACACTTCTACAGAAGTTAGTCGATTTTTAAAGATGCATGAAGCTTTATTTAGGAGTAGGATTTAAGATATTGGCAGCAAGACCTACAATGCAGAAGAGAATAAACCTTTGTTACAAAGTCACTAGTGTTCTCTGATAAAACTTCAACATTTGTATACAAAAAAGAAAATCAGCAGATTTTATTAAGCTAGAATTGTCCATTAGCTTCAACACATATTGAAATGCTTTTGTCAATTGGAACAGTTAAAGGATAATTAAATAGGAAAAAAAAAAGATTTGGGCAACTTGAACAACTAACCATTCTAATGCTACTGAATACTTCATTTTATGTTGGTGTGAATTATACTGAAGCCATTCCACACCACCAATGGTGTCTCACAGGTAGTCACCTCGCCTGTTACTATCCCCAGCATGTTACAGCCATGCATTGCTTTCCATACTCAATTCAGTTCTGCTACAGAATTTTTATTTATTTAAGTAAAGCCATAAAGAACTTCTCCTAGCAGGTTAAACCCACAAACTTCTTGGAGCCTCCAGACAAGAAAACAAACAGTAATTGAGAGGCTTATACAATCAATGTGTCAGGGGCTCAGACTATCAGGGCAAAAGACTTGTATAGCTTCTGTATCGATTATGGTTTCATGTAAATAAAGGCATACAGATCTCACTATGTCTCTCAATTTCCATTTCAGTTTTGTAATTTGTAATGCAGGGATTGTAGGGCTTTCACTAAGCTGGTCTATTATGTTCTCTGAGTACCACTTCATTTTAAAGGTGTAGTACTTCAGTGTAAGAATATAGCTTAGCAACTTATACCCGTACCATAATTTATCACCCATATCTCGTTTATACTCTGGAGTAACTATTCTGTTAAGGACATTATAAAACTTCCCAAAAAACCACAACTCCCAAATCTCTATTGTAGCTCAGCATTATAGAGGAGACAAAGAAGTGGACACTGCACTGAGTGCACCACTGAGCCTCACAGAAGGCGCCAGACACAGGCCTAGGAAGGAAGGGCAGCACTCAGCCCTTCACCACGCTCCAGGCTCCACAGCCTTCCCTTCCCGCCGGCCGGAGACACAGCCTCACTCGCGAGCTTGAGTCACTTTGCCACCCACCTCCCTGAGGCAAGGGCGGCCGTGAGGTAAATCCCGCCATCGCAGCATAGCCCGGCATCGCCGCCGCCGCCCCGTTCTCTCGGCGCTGTGCTCTTAACAGCCATCGGCAGCAGAACACCCCCAGAGGAGCCAGCACCACTTCTCGCGGGCCGCCACAGCGCACGCCACGACAAGCCCACAACCGCACGCACCGCGCCGAGCTGCTAACCAATAGAAACACGGTAGTACCTACGCCCGCCGTTTGAGAACTTGAAGGCGGGCCAGCCTCTGAATGATAGCTCGACTCAGCCACTCAGCGGGCAGCAGCCTGCCCCTCGCACCCCTCGCGCGCTGCCGGGGAGGGGGCGGATCCCCTCTCTCTAATCCTCCCTCCTCCGCCGATTGCTCCCTGCACCCCGCGAGGCGCTCAGCGGACTGACGTGCCGTCTGCCCAATGATCGCGCAGGCCGCTCGCGAGGCGCCATCGCTCGAGACCAATGAGAGCGCTCGCTGGGCGGAGGCCTGAGGTTTCCAAACGCTCCGCGGCGCCATGGGCTGAAAACTAAACCGAGATGGAATCTCCCAGTCTGAACCGGTTTGAGCCGGTTCCGAGCTTGTGGCATTAGGAGGGGGAGAGGCGCCGTGCTCAGTCGCCGCTGCTCTTGTTGCCGCCGCCGCGCGTCTTGCTGACGGGGGAGCTCGCGGGGGAAGCCGCCGGCGCAGCTGAGGAACGAAGTTTGGGGGGGGGGGGGGGGGGGGGGGATGGGCATGGGGCCGAACTGAGGACTCGCCAGGCCGAAGGAAGGGCGGCAGGCGCGAGAGGAGCGGCCGCAAGGGCCTGGGCCTGGAGCCAGCGAAGCGGGACGCAGCCGAGTCGTCACGCAGCCGCGGCCGCAAAGAAGGTAGAGGTCCCCCGAGGGTTGCCAGGAGGCTGTGGCGCCGTATCGAGCTCCGCGTTTCTCCCCTCCCCCGAGGCGGCGGAGCGCCCCACGACCACTCGCCGGGCCCGAGGGGCGCATTGCGGCCGGCTGGGTGCCGCCGTGCCGGGGCCGAGCCGTGCCCTGCCACGGCCAGGCCGGGAGGAGTGGGGGCAGGAGCGGCGCCGGCGGGGGGCGGCTGGCGGGGGTCGGGTGCGCGGAGCCTCCTTTTACCTTGCTTTTAATTTATTTTTTTAGGGGAGGGTGGCTTTTTATTTTTTTCTCTATTGTTAATATTTTTGCCCTGCGGTTAGGAGCTTGATTCGCCCACCTCTTACTTTCTGAAGCAAAAGGCCGCAGAAGCACTAAGGTGAGCGGGCGGCGCGGGAAAGGCGGTGGGGCCGGGGCTGGTGGGGCCTCCCGAGGGGCCCGGTAGGCAGGGAGCGGGCGCGGGGAGCGGCGGGGCCCTTAGTCTGTGAATTATTAGGAGTGGAAGTTTCCAGAAATATTTTGGTGTGTCTGTGCAGCAGTATTGAAACGTCCGCCCGCGTCACGTGGGGGCCCCGTATAGAACGCGGGCAGGGAGGGAGGGGCCGCGCCGCTCCGCAAGGCCGGGCCTCTGCCCCTGCCTGGGCCGCCGTGTCCCGGGAAGGCGCTGGGCCGCCGGCGGGCGCCGTGCAGCGCGGCTGCTCCGTGTCGCTCACGCGTGTGTGAAGCGGCGAACTCCCGCCGCGCTGTGTGGTGGATGCTGTGCGCTCGGAGTGGTTTGCGGTGAGGCGGCTCGCTCTCTCTAAGGGGCGGCGGGGTAGAGTGCCCGCCTCGAGTTTCCTGTGGCCGCCCCGGTAAGCCTCACGTAGTCGCGTAGAAACTGTGCTTTAGACCTCGCTGTAAATCCTCAGTATCTCTTCCTGTTGTGAAATGATTGTTTTGTTCCTCCACAAGACGCAGTTAAATGAGTTGAGTCTGTTTCAATAAGATAACTGTTGTATAGAGCTAAAGGTCCTCTGTCACTGAGAATTGGGATAGCTGTGTAAAGTTTTTGACAAATGCAGTTCATTTGACCTTCGGTAGATGTCATGTTCTTGCTATGTTGTAGTTTAGATTTTTTTTCTTCTAATTTCTGTTACCTCATTTATCGTTAATGTTTAAGAACTGATTAGTGTTGATGTGAGAATAGAGGTTTAACGCTGGTCACGTTCAGGTACGGTGGGATGAGTGTGCGGAAGAGCAGTGAATGGAAGGTGTGATGTGCGTGGTGTGTGCCCAGTGTTGGTAGCAGGAATTAGAGCCAATTGGAGCCGATTGCCGTTGATAGTGACCACAAAGCTGCCATTTCTGAGTCAGTTTGCTAGTAGGCAGGTCAGTGTGAAGATAATGCTGGGAGTGGCAAAGGACCCTGTTCAAAACATTTCCTTTTTGCCTTCATGTGGTTAATAGCTTCTGCTCGTCATGTGGCTGTTCCTTTCAGTTCCTAGTGTTACCAGCCTAACTCCTGTCTGAATGAAACTTCTTAAGAGCAGTATGCTATTAAGAAGCAGGTATTCTTCGTTGTGCTGCAGGTGCACAGGTGATTGTTCCTTCTATACCCATACCTGGTTCAGGAGATATTCAGCTTATATGTGTTACTTGATGATTTTCTCAGAAAATGCATCCATATGCAATACTTTATCCTGAAATCATCAACGTAAGGTTCCACCTCCTTGCACATACACCAGTCTTTTGTGGTGCTAGGGGGGTCCTGGGGAGTCTTTCTGGAACGCTGGTGGTAATCTCAGTATGTCCTTCAGTTGAACTGTCTGGTCTTTTTTTTAACCTTATTAGGGATGGAAAGTTCATTTGTGGGATACTTTGTTGGTTGCTGTACCAAGGACTAGTTGTAACTGGTTCTTATCTTAGTATTGGCCTTGTGGAGTGGTCTTGCTATGTAGGCAGGAACCTTCTGCAAACAATCCATCTCCTGTTAACTAAAAACTGTCACAATGCTTCACAGCATTAGAATTGTGTAAAAACTGCTGAAAAAGGCCCAGACACACATTGCGTGGCTCTGCCCAAGGAACCATCAATGTAAAATGTTCTTGTAGTTCAAAAGCTGCTTCACTGGCTCGTGCCACAGCCATGCGGGCAGATGTGGGGGATGAGGAAGCACGTGTGTCTGGCAGCAGTATTAATGCTCTGAGCTGCATTGCCTGTTAATGTGTTAGATTTCTTCCCGGTGTTACTGCTTGTTGCCTCTGCCAGATGAAATTTTTAAGTACCCTTACAAGTTAGAAAAAGGAAATCAGCTTTCGCTGCTGTTATGCTTGCTTCCATACTTAACAGTTCTGAAAACTTTTGGAGTTGGGTGGAGGTGTGGTGTTCAATTAATTTTGGTTTCTACTTGATGTTTATTTCTTCATGTTTTTCTGGGTAGGTGTTGTAGAAAGGTCAATAGGATGATGATGCTAGCCCTTAAAAATGATTACAGTGGTGCAGTAGTACTATTTACGTGAGTTCTTTTAATGCAAAATACAACAAAAATGTATTCTTTTTACTTTGTTGTATGTCTGTACCAAAACAAAACTGTTTGATAATACCTGCAAAAGTATATACTAAACAAAAGATTTTCCCAATGTGCATGTTACTGTAGGACTTCCAATTAGCAGTTTCTTGAGTTGAGTCGCAGGTTTTTCCTGCTCTTTATTTTTAAGCATAAGATTTAAGTAAGGGATAACATTCATTCTTATTCACATATAAAGCTGCTTAGTAAGAGCAGAACTGGCTTCCAGTTTACTCTAAAGTATGGGTTGTTCTGGATCTGCTGATTTCTGTTGATTTTTGTGCATATGGGGGTTGTTTCTAGTAGAGTTTCAGATGGTATCTTTTTGAACATGCTACAGGATCAAATGTAACTTCTTGAGAAATATCCTGAAACTTGGAGAACTGCAAGGTCACTCAAGTTCAGTATGAAATTTGTAATTCTATGGAAGACTGAAAATGAGGGTGAATGGCAGAGAGCTGCTATAGAGAAGGGGGTAGGAAAAAGTGCTATATTTGCTGGTGAATGTGGGAGGAGAAGCGGTGCACTCGCTCAGCTGCTGCAGTAGGAGTGGTGATACAGAAAGACCAGAGTGGGGTATAACTTCTGATGCACAGCTTTGTGGCTTTTGGCTTGCTTGCTTACTGTTTGTGAGCACCTTCATCTTCTACCAGTCACTGACTGGTAAGCATCTGTACATGCACGACTGCGTACAGCCCACCTGGCTGTCTGCTCGTAATGCAAGGCTGCTAGGCCTGGGGTGAGGAGTTGGTACTTGTGTTGGGGGTGTTAAGGGCCTGAAAACTGCAGCAGGATTTTCAGTAGAACTCCGCTAGGTGCTCTAAAGTGGTATGCCTTATTTGCTCTGCCTTCAAGCAGGCAGCTTTCTTAATTTCAGTGATAATTTCTTGCTTCTGTTTAGATAGCTTGTGAGCTGTTTTCCCAAGTATATGAAAAATGATCTCTGTTCAACTTTTACCAAGTATGTTGATAACATTTCACTTCTGTAACTATTTGTTGAAAAGCTTTCAGAACTGGATTTGCAGATGTGCACATTTGCCTTGAGAACTTAAAATTCTACTGAGATCGCGAGGGTGCGTTTCGATTGTAGTGATGCTAGACATGTCTACTATCAAACTTACTCACAAATATTCAGAGAATAGTAGGGGCTGCTGCCTTCTTAATAAAAAGTTGCTTAGCTTGCTTGATTATATAGCTAATTGGTTAGTTAAACTGCCATTATGTATTGTACCTGCTGAGCACCCTGAGAATTAGGTTAAGGTAGTATTGTATGAATTCTAAGTACAGGTTTGTCCTGGTACTTGCTTAGCAATGGTAGGAGTGTTGTGCCATTCAGTACTGCTAAGATAGCTTGTCTCAATTAAATGATGCTTTAGTGGCAGCACTTTATATGATTACATCTGATAACAATTTTATTGATCAAAAAAAATCTTTTTTTTTCAGTAATCTATGCCAGCAATTATGACAATGTTAGCGGACCATGCAGCTCGTCAGCTGCTGGATTTTAATCAGAAACTGGATATCAATCTTTTGGACAATGTGGTGAACTGCCTGTACCATGGAGAAGGTGCACAGGTAACATGAACTCTGAACCTATTTTTATGGACTATGTTCAACACTGTAGCAGCAAATCAGTTGAGCAAAATTAATTTACTTGAATAAAAATACTAATCTTAATGGATTTTCTGTGCTGGTGACAAGACTATCATTGGTGCCTGTGTTTAAAGTAGTCCTGGTGCAATTAATGTTGAGATGTTAGTTCAGTGTGTTTTTGTTCTTAACATGCATGCCTTTTGCTATTACAAGAGATGAGCAAGTGCAACTTAGCATGGGCATCACCCTCTACCTCAGTGTTTCAGGAAAGTCTGAATTACCTGTTACTGTTCTGGATGGGATTGTGAAGTCAGAAGCTCAGTGTTGGCCTCACTGAAGGAATTATATTGAAGAGAAAAATGTTTATAGTGTTAGGATATTTATACTTAATGAAGAAGCGTATTAGAGGTATTAAGAGTAGATTTTGCCCTTTTATCTATTTTTTTCCCCCTATTACTATTTTTTTCTGCACAGATTCTTCACACTGTTCTCTGGCCTTAGTGTGAAGTCTGAGAGGGAGAATGTGTGCAAACATATTGTTTTGAAACTGAATCTCATATTTTGTTGCTTTTATTGATTTCTTGAACTATGGGGAAGAAAGGCTCAATGTTGAAAGCAAGTATTGCTACAAGGGTGTTGGCATAGTTTCTTTTATGGCAAGTTTTAATTGTCTGTGCTTAAGAAATTGAAAGTTCCAGTGTCAAGCAACTATTACTAATGTATTATTGTGCAACAATAAAAATAAATTAATGAGATGAGTAGCTGATGCTTTTCCTTCTCTCCTTCCAACTATTAGAATAAACAAAAATATACTTGCTTGTGCTTAGTTTGTGTATTTTTAATCAAAAGCTTGTGTATAGCTTATTAATGTAAATTCCAGTGGGCTCTAACATCCCATGGTTGTTTCTGAGGCACTTGCAATTTCAGGTTCCTAAATCCCAAGTAGCTACTTGCTGTTGTTTTTAAAATTACATATCACAGAAAGCTGCTTCTAGGTTTTGCCTTCAGTAGAAGATACTTTTGAGTACTTGTTCTGTAACTGGCATGTTTGTTTGCTGTGCTGACTTAGAATGCTACAAGTACCACCTGTATTTTAAGACTTTAGGATTAACCCTAAATATGATGTTCAAATTGCCATTGTTCTTATGCTGGGAGAAGTTGTGTCACTTAAATCAGCCCTTGCTTCACCTTTCATAAGGTCCCACTCATACCAGCAGAGACTTTATTCACTTGCAGTCCCATCATGGAGGGCAACTCCAGTGAGATGATGCCCTTTCTAGATTGCAGCACACAGTTCTTTCCACTCATTTCAACTGTAGGATTCCTGCATCAGAGTTTGGGTCAAATTCTTTTAAGTTTTTTATACTGGAACTCCTTATTGGTTCTAATACTGGTGACGTATCATGGGATCAAACATCACCCCCTACATGTAGGTTCAGACCAACAGTAACGTTTGGAACTGGGGCCTTCTCATTCCTCCTTGGATCCTTCCTCTGTATGCTGGCAGGGATGCGCTTCTTGTTAACTTGCTAGTGTCTCCTTCTGCTGAGGGATGAAACTTCTTATCCTCTGGCTAGAACTGGGGGCCTTCCTTGGTTTAACTTGGTGAAAGCCTTGGACTGCAAGCTGTAAACTTCAGTAAACTTAGCTACTGATATTAAGCAAGTTCTGTATAGGTACTAAGTGAATAAGCATTCAGTTAGAGTTCACTCTTAATGCTCAACAGTTAGTCTTATCTAGTTGTCGGCCAGTTCACTGCCCTACTTTAGCACAAGGAAAAGTGAATTATGATATAAACCTACAAATAAATGTACTAATATGTTGTACTTTCATGTATAGTTAGTTTGCTATTTCAGTACTTTCCCAAAGGCCCAGATATTTTTCAGAGAATGCCTGTGAGTTTTTTTACTTTTTTTCCAAGAGAAGTTTGAAAGTTCCTGGAGGGAAAAGCACTTCATTGTATAGTCTGACAGCTCTGAACATGACATGAAAGGAGACAAGAATAATACAATTTGAGGATGCTAAATGTTAAGATATTATAAACAGTATTTCTGGAACGTGGAAAAGTTCAGGTTGTGGTCTGGATAGCCCATGCTGAGCTTGCTTTCAAATGTATTTGTCGTCTTCCTCTTAGTTCTTATCTCTGAATATCTCCTCTCTTCTGCCTCATTCGTACTACTGCTTGCAAAACTATTTGCAGATATGTTGGGGACAAAGAAAAGCTCTATTCTGTCCTAGACTTGGAGATTTTTTTATTAGCTTTTTTTTGTGTATTTTCTGAGAAGAAAGAATGCCCCAACACATGAGTAAGAAGTTTTGAGACAGCTCGAACAGGTGTTTAGCTTTACTCATCACAGGCGCTTAAATTCCATTGGTTTGTTAGACTGTCACGTGCTCTGGAGGGTTGTTTGCTTGCTGATTTTTCCTTTCCGTGGCAACAAAACAGTGAGGCTTCAATCCTGGTTAAGCGTTACTGCTTGTATGAAACTACAGGAGCTTCTGTCCAGTCGTGTTAGATATTAGTGGGTAATGGGGTGTACTTCATAGGACCTGGGAGAAGAATATTGACCATGTTTCTTGTTGGTATTGATGCTTGCTTCTGTGGTATGTCACCAGTATTAGAAGCACTAAGAAGGTTCAGTATAAAAGTGCACCCGAGTTGAGCCTGGAAGTAAGTGATCCTTTCCCTCTTAGTACAACTGAACTACATCAAAACTTCTGAGTATTTTACCTCTGTGGAACTGTATGAATATGGTTGTACTACCTTTTTCAGTAAAAAAGAATGTATGTGTGGTATTACTGCATATGGCACCTATGGATGTGCAATTCAAAGTCAGTAAAGGACTGGCGAATGCTCTACTACAGTGAGTTGTCTTAAGTATAGATGCTGATATTGCATAGATACTTCATACATCCACGCTGTTCATTGTTTCAGCTCTGAATCTTTATTTGATCTCATATTGATTCTGAGTCTTAATGGGGTTTCTGTGTTAGGAAAGAGATATAGGCATTTCCTTTTTCCCCACCAGCTCAAATACATTCTTGTAGCTAACTAGAAATCCACGTATCTGTAGTGAAGTTGTAACTGGGGAAGTTAAAGCATTAACTGCTTTAATTCCATTGAATTGGATCTGCGCTGCAGTGGAAGAATGAGTTAAGTTCTGTTAATTGTCATCAACTAGTTTCTTGTAACTTGGAAGATGTTCATATTATTGGAAGGCAGTGTCTGCTTGTAGGTGATGCAGTTCGCGGCAGTGTTTGTTGGTACGCTGCATCTTTGAAAATGGCTAATATTAGGCTTCCTAAAAAGATGTTTGTGAAAATGCAGGCCTGAAAAGGATATCTGAAATGAGTTCAGCTGTTTTTATGCATAATTGGCTCAGATGAGAAGGTTTTGCAAGTTATTGGAGCTGTGATATGTAGTATAATAATTGGCAACGTCAGTCTCAAGGAAAAACCAAAGGATTAGTGTGACCAGCTGGCCTGCTGCCCCCCAATAAATAGTTCCTGCTTCTGTAAGCTAGTGGATACATCAGGAGATTCCTCTGAAGTAGAGGAAATGGAGACTTGGTTCTGCTCTGTGGTTCTTCAGAATAAAATGAAAAAGAAGGCTGGGGTGCCCTTGAATAAAATTTTATCTAGAAGATTTCTTGAATGGAAGAAAGCTTCCATCCCTAGTATACTTTCCGTGTGTGTGCTTTTCTCACATGTTTGGTATTGGTCTAGATTAACCATTCAGTAGTGCATTTCTTGAATTTGATTAATAAACCGTAATTGACAGAAGGAAATCTGCGAACCTATTGCTTCTCATTTTGTTCTAAGTCTTGAGTATGTGATTTAAAGGTGACATGATGTTAATGCATTTAATTATAGTATATGTTTCCTAAAATACTCCTGTGCTAATGCTTTTTTTCCCCCAAACTTGCTTTTAGCAAAGAATGGCTCAAGAAGTCTTGACTCACTTAAAAGAACATCCTGATGCGTGGACAAGAGTTGATACTATTTTGGAGTTCTCTCAGAATATGAATACCAAAGTAAGCAAATCAACTTTTATTTATTTGGTTTTCATCTTTCTTCCACTCATGAACTTTGAGGAAGGTATCTCATTTTTAGCCATAGACTCTTGATTCAAACCACGTTTTCATTGTCTTATTCCCAAAGGTGGCTTTAAACAGAAACTATAAATGGACAAAATATTTAAATCTCCTTTTATGTTCACAAGACTATTTCTCCTTTTTAAAAAGAAGGAGGGGAAAGAAAATAAGGAAGAGCTGAATTGGAAATAGGTTTGGTTTTTTTTTCAAGGCACATATACAAGCATAATGCCAGTTCAAAGACTGGTGTATACATGTGGCTCTAGGAGACTTCATTACATTTTGTTCTTAGTTAAGTGCTTGGCTGTCTTTGATGTGAATGAGAGCCATGTGCATGTAACTGGGGAGATAATTTGTCCCTAAGTGTATTGAAGGCAGAATAGAAACCGTATTAGGCCACTATTTTGAGCGGTTGATGAAAGTTAAGCACCTCAAACGCTTTGTAGTATGAGATTAGTCTTTACTAATATAGAAAGCAAACTTGCTTTGTACTGCTATTGTAAATAGATAATGATAGTGTCGAAAAGGGATAGCATTCAGTTTCTGACTATACCTTTACAGGTTTTTACCTTTGAATAAGACTTCTGCGGTTTGAACAGAAAAGTTGATTGAAATGTTTCCTCTGTCTTACGCTTGATGATTGTTATCCTAAGTAATTGATAGGCATGGTTTTCTGCTTGATACACGCTGTGTTTGAACAGAAAATAATGGTGGTTGGATGGTCTCTGAATTCAGGAGGTATTAATAAAACAGCTCAATTCTTTTCATTGCTTTAAAGTTTAGGAAAAAAGAATTTAAATAACTTCCTCAAAGTGCTGACCTTTAAGTAACAGTGTTTGCCTGTTTGCTTGCCTGGTAAACTTTGCTTATTATACTGACAGACATTACTAATTTTTAAGTTGATTTACCAACAGTATTTTTAAAAACTCAAATTTGTCTTGTGAAAAATGAGATGATTTGAGGAACAGAAAGAAAGCAACAGGTAAAGAATTCTTCCATTTACATAAATTGCAAATGATTTGGTGCTAAATTTATGCACTATGACATTTGGCTTTTATGCAATCATATTTTTTCTTTAATTAAAGCTGTTAACACTACCTGATATTAATCATAATGTTCCGTTATGTTGATTGCTTGTAATAGGAAGAAAAGGGGTGTCTTCCTGTGCAACTGACACAGCTAGGCTTTGACGGCAGGCCTCCACAAGGTCTACCCTTTTGATTCCCTTTAACTGAATTCTGTTCATCAATTGTTTTTGTTTCTTGGGAGGTGGGAGGGAGGGGATTTGGTGCATAGAGTAAGTAATAAGGGTATCATAGAAATTTCTACCATAGGGATCATTTTTTAGGGTTTCTTTCAGTCTTTGCTGTTACCTGTCCCTCATCTTCATAACTTGGCAGTGAATTGCTACTTAACAATTATAAATAAACTAAGAGAAAATGCATATTGGGAAGGCTTCTGTTTTATGCTGAGTTTAAATGTGTTTACATGTATTGTTTGATAACTTAATAAAAATACCTCTGATGCTTCAGATGGCAGAACTTAAAATCAACATCAGTGACTTTTTTGACCTTTTGGTACTTCTCTGGTATGAAGATAACACAAATTTTTGCAACCACTATATCGAATGTAACTTCAATTTAAAAACAGCAACAATGACAACAAAAAGCCAACACACCATATTTCTAACACAATATGGCAAGAAGGATGCATGAGTAGAGGTCATTTATGGTGATTTTATTACTGTTCCCATTTCATTTCCCTCACAAGCATTAGAAACGAATAATATTAGTACCAAAGGTGAGAGGAGATGAACAAGAGACTAGCAGAAGGCAGAACTCAAATCACATGTGCAGAAATCTGTAGAAACTTAGACAGTGAACTTTTATGGCTTTTAAGTACATGATTCTAAATTGGGTACTTGGGTGCATAATGGGGAAAAGGTGTGGCAACTTTCATTAAAGAAAAGGACAGACACCTCTAGTACTTGAATGAAATTCTAAGGGAGAAAAAAGACTGAGGATGAATTCTGCCCTTAATTTCTAGAAAATTCTTAACTCTTGTAAAATGAAAGCAAACTTGCCATTCTGATTTTAAAGTCAGTGAAGTTGACTTGTGGAAAATAATGTTTGGAAGCAAACATAGCGTTTTTGGTTAACTGTTACATGGAAAGCTAGAAATAAAACAACTAGCTTCTGCTTCAGGAAAGTTGACACTGTCTTATATCAGTAGTCATACTCCCAAGGTTGTTACAAGCTTTTGTAAATGTTTTGAGTTTTTAGTGTAGATCAGGTACAAAATGGCATTTTAAAATCTATGACGGTGACTGAAGTCATTGCCTGTGAAACATTTTACTTAAACAGTTTTCATACATTTTTCTGTATGAACACTCCCTTGGTTTAATTTAGCTTTTATGTTTAATAGCTGTTGTAAACTTACAGATTAAAATCCACTTTATAAACTTTTATTGCTTATACTGAAGAAAAAAATACCTTGACAGTTTTCCATAATGTCAGATTTTTTTCTCTGTACCCCAACATCTTGAAAGGTGACTCTGGTTTGCAAGTCCAGGATCTGCACGTGAATCTAGTGGAAGGTTTTGGGTCACACAGGGAAGCATGTGGGGAATGTAGGTTATGTTAAGATGAAAACAGCAAAGATTTTAATAAAACAATGTAGTTTGGGACAACCTACATTGTGGTTTGTTCTCTGTTGTTTCTTCTGTGTTTTTTTGTTTTTTTATTAAGCTGAAGTCTATGTGATCCCTTTGGTTGAAATGTTAATGATCCTACTTTATATAACAACTAACCGTTTTAAAGAAGAACTCTTATTCTCAGCCAAACTTTTAACTGTATAAACACGAATTTACCTTTCAGGTATTGATGTGATTTATTTTATTCTTCCTAATCTTATGCTGATAAAATTATTGCAAAATTCCTCGTCTCCTTTTCTCTGCTGTCTATTCATGCTAATGGGGATTTATGTTCCTTGATCACATGAAAACCTCTCTCCCTGTTACTGTGAGTTGACAGTAGGGACAAATGGGCAGAGGGAGCAGCCTTGCCAACTCCTTTGCAAATGTAGCGTTTTCGGCAAAGAACCTAGGAAGGAATTCCTGAAAGGTAAAAAAGAATTTCCAAGAAATTATGCATAACTTTTGACTGAGCACAAAAGTTCATCTTTAAATAGTAGAAATAGCTGCCATATTGGGGTGGGTATTGAAATTGAATAAACCTGTGGGTTGTCTTGCTGTTCCTAAAGTAACACACCAGTGAAATTTGGGAAATACTTTCCTTAGAAAGTGCCAGCATCAGAACATGTGATGAAAAGACATGATTTTTTTTATTTATTTTTTTCAGCTCTTAGAGGAATGACAGGAAACTTGAGACCGTCCAAGCTGCTAAATATTTTAGGAGCCTGGTTGTGATAGTACTTGAACATATGGACAGTCATTTATGATGCAAATTCATATCTGGCTGCTACTTCCTCCTTTCCAGATGGCCAAAATTGTCTACCAGAGAGCTTTTTTCTTTCTTTTATTTTTCCTCCTGGTGTGAGCATGATCAAACAGCAGGATTTAGTATAGCAAAAATAAAATGAGAAAAAAATGCATGAAACTTGAGTAAATGGGTGATAGGCATATTTAATAATTTTTTTAGTTTAATATTCTTGAAGTCTTAGATGTTACGTGTGAATGTCTGATTGAATGAAAATCCTGACAGTGAGTTAGTCCTACAGTAACATGCTCACATCTTAATCTTCTCCAATTTCAGTATTATGGACTGCAAATCTTGGAAAATGTGATAAAAACAAGATGGAAGATTCTTCCGAGGAACCAGTGTGAAGGTAGGAAGAGCTTTTTGTGTTTACCTCTTACATTTGTGTTTTGTCTTTTTCTCTTACGTGTTTTGTTGAGGTTTAGAACATGTAAATGATTTTCAAGTTTTCAAGCACTATTAGGCTTTTTGTCATGAAGTTAGGCTGTCTGCTTTCCTGTGTCACACCGTGTCTTGCCCTTTCGCAATAGTGGTTTCACTAGGATGGTGGGCACCTAAGATTCTGTAACCATCATAGGAAGGTAAAACGTCAGCTGGTGCTTTTTGAAACACCACTGCTGAAGTGATGCATTGGTCTGTAGGCCAGACGTAATCTGAAGAGGTCTAACCTTTGGAAGCTTCTGGGGCTGGCTTCTGGCTCTGAAGTAGAAATCTGGATTCTCTGTACTTGGCAGTCTTCAGCCTGTCTGGGCTATGTGCACAGCTCCACCAATCCTTAGTAATTTTTTTTATAGACTGTGGTACACCTGGTAGCATATGCTGATTTGACTTATTTAAACTTCTAAACAATCATAATTATTTTAGAAGAGTAAGAGTTTGGGCAGTGTTTCTCAGGCAGATGATTTGATTTTTTTTGAGTGGTCGTCTGTGGAGCTGGACTCAAATTCTTGTGGGTCCCTTCCAACTCAGGGTATTCTGTGACTATTTTTCTTTCCTCTTTTATGCCTTGTAGTGTGTGTTGAATAGCAAGAGGTTTGTTAGAGTAAATGGAGATGCCTCTGGTGTAGCATTAATGCATGTTTGCAAAGCTTTCTGTCAAGTCATGAAACAGATTTCAGAACACTAAGTAGAACTACTTTCAAAACTTGTCACCATTCTATACTTGGTTTTCTTTATTGAATGCTGGTTTCAGACCTCATTAATTGAATTTCCATGTTCTGCTGTGAGCTGTTTTTAACATTTTGAAGATCAGAAATCACTGCCAGTTTATTGATGGAAACGTGATAGTAAATGTCCGTGAAAATGCATTTTTGGAGAGGGAGATTTTGATGTTTGTGATTATTTTCCTTACCTCCATTGAAAAAGTAGCAGATGCAGCCTGGCTCTTGAAAAGGTTTCACTTACGTTCTATTAGAGGCAGACTTCTAGGAAAAAACTAAAGGCTCAAACACAGTTGTGCCTTTTTGAGAAACTGGGCGAGAACCCTGAAGTTATCTTTTGCTTGCACTTAAAAATTTCATGTGTTTCCATTTTCCTGAGTATGAACCCTTATCTTCAGCATTTGGAAGTTGTTCTCTCACAGTTTTTGGCTGTTGGAGCAAAGCAGGGAGGAGTCAGTAGGTTGAATTAGTTATGGTCAGCTTATTGATGCCTGTTGAAGGAAGCTATAGTCAAATAGGAGAAGCTGAAGAGAGAGACTTGTTTGATAGTTTGGGACTGAACAAGTGCCAAAAATAGAGTACACAAGTGATTTCAAGTTGTAAAAATACTTAACGCGTAGAATGGATGATAAGTGGTGGTGCTTGGCTGTGCATTGGATCATGTTATCACATCTGGATTTCAGATGCCAAATTATGCATACGTGGCTTAGACATCACTTCTGGAATTTGAAATGGTATTTTGTATTTTTATTTCACTTCTAGTAGGCGTGGTAATATTGTTTGACTAGTTGTGATAATCTGAGCAGATGCAGTAAGTAGCTGAATATGTGACAAGATAAAATCACTGTCTAAAGTTGTGTAATCACCTGATGGTAACTTACTCAAAGTATTCTATTTTTACTTTCCCTGCCTTTTGTGTTCCTGAAGATTGCAGAAGAAAAAGGTATCCTTCACCCAGCAGATGTGTATCTTCTAGTAAAATCTTCCCAAATACTTTCACAAGCCAAAGTGAAATTGTAACATTCACTTGTTTTAGGAGCAATCAGTCAGGTCACGTTTAATGCTGGCTTTTCCTGTACATCAGTGGAAGAGCAGCCCAGCGCTTAGTGTACCATGACATTTCATCCATCTTGGCCTTGAAGTTCTAGTCCCGTTTGATCTAGTCTTTGCTCATAGTTGCTGGGATTTTGTTTTTATTGTGCTGGCTGGTAGAAGGTGACTGCTGTTAGTTTATTTGGACAGTTCAATTACTGGGAGATGAGAAGACCGGTTGAATAAAGGTTTCTGGCTCCCTTGGTTGGCAGCGTTGTCTGGTTTGAAGTGTAACTAGTAAAATGGAGTGCAGGAAACCAAAATTCAGTGTGACAAAGTAATGCTTTGTAACAAAACCCTTCACAAATCAGTTAATTCTGCTTATATCTTAGCTTGTAAAACTTTGTATGTCTGATTCAATTGGTGTAGTAAACGCAGCTGAAAAGCCTTCATTTTGTTATGAAGGAACTAAATCCATTTGTTACAAAGTAGTATTCTTCTCTTGTAGCAATAGCAGTGCTTATCAGTTGATGTGAAGTGTAGATCTGACTTGAGCATCAGTAATGTAAAAAGACAGCCTGTCTGAACATCCTGGAGAAATAAACAGATGTCAGTAATCACAGAACCTGAACCCTATAATCTTTCTTTTGAGATTTTTATCCTAACTGTACCTGGAGTTAAACATTGGAATATCTTTTTGGGCCTTGAAGTTATCCAGGATTTTGTTATCACTTCTGGTTCAGCACTGGGAGCTGATCTGGACTTTTTGTTTTAACTCCAGCCTACGATCTCAAATATAAGCAGCGAAATGAGCTTTCTTCAGAAGATGTTCTTTATACATGAATCTCCATTATTAAATTTTTAAATGGCTTTTAATTTTAAGCTCTTCTGGCCCTATTGCCAGACCCGTTACTCTCTAATGTAGAGTTGGTGTTTTAATAGTACTTAACAATGGGTGTAATTTGATTAATCTGCTGTGGTCTCAATAGGATTTTCTCTTATTGTGTGAAAACCTGCCCAGAAATAAAAAGCTTCTTGGTCTCGCAGTTCAGTGATACACTTCACTAATCCTGCATTGTGAAATGAATTTTGGTTCCTGTGAACAGAGAAAGCTTGTCTGGGGTGTTTCGAGTCGGAATGGATAAGCACTTCCTCATTATGAAACTCAAATTGATTGTACAACTTGCCTCATTTTCAAATGGAAGAGGTACCTGAAGTGTTTGGAGAGATGTGGCTCATAGGAAGGTCCTGGAGTTAAGCACAAAGCTTTGGCAGTAATTTAAGCTGCTGCAGAAGAGATTTTTCTGTGTGGTGATTAGATAACTTACTGGATATTTCTGGCATTAAGGGATGCTTTTTATTTCTCAGTACAATGAAGGGGGAATTCTATACATGACACTACTGCAGGGCAGTGGGGAGGGAGTCGGTGGAAACAGTTGTGTCCTTTAGGCCCTCTTTAAGAGTTTTAATCAACTTCTGTGTTTCTGTTGATAAGGAAACAGATACAAATTGATCAGGTTCACAGCTACTAGGGAGAGTTGATCTTTGAGACATGAGTGGAAAGCATTGTTTGTCAAGACTGAAAATAAGCGGTACTTAAACTGTGTAAGCCGTTCCAAAACATGATCAAATAAACGTACACTTGTATGCATGTGAACCTCTGTGGAAGGATCAATTCTGCTTTGCGTTTTAAAATTCCATTTTTGCCTGCCAAATATTTTTAGGTTCCTTCGTTGGACTGTTCACTTGTTCTACTTAGGCATCTTAATCTTTAAGCAGAAAACTTGCTAATTTTAGTAAATTAGTCTGAGCGTGCATCTGCGGCACCGGCTTGCAAACACTTTCTGAATGTAGTTTGTGCCCCGTGATTGCATAAAAGGATGTACTTGTTTGTCTTAAGGTAACCACTTAAGATGTGCATTACCTACAGCTGTGTATGTACTGATAACATGCCAGAACTCTGTTAGGATAGGAACTGCTCTGAGATCATGGCCCAGATGATATAATTGCTTCTGCAAGCATATCCTATGCTGAAACTAGTATTTTTCATGTTTGTCAGTTTAGACAGACCGCAGAGTTTAGTAATGTGGTGATTGTGAGGTTCCTCTCTCTGCATGCTCTGACAGTTTAGCTTGATTCACCTGTGAAAATGCTTTTGTTCCAAAAGTGGTTCAGTTGTTACCTGTGTGTCTGCCTCTGCAGAGGAGCTGCTTTCACGTGAGGACTGCAATACGCAGTACTCGTCCAGGAACTTTTGAAGGGTCTTGAAGGAGAGCTGTAGCTGCTGAGTTCTGTCAGTGTCCTCGTTCTCTCCTCTTTTTGCATTTTGCTTACCAGGAAATTCTAACAGCAGCACTATTCCAGGCCTTCTGACAATGGCCTGGTGTCCAGTCTTAGCAGTAATTAGAACCCTTCTTGCTGATGGAGCTTGGCTAACGTACTGGTTAACTGCTGTGGGACACAAGTACTGCCTCTAAGGCAGTACTGGAGTGAGGCTGACAGAAGGTAGGTTCCAAACAATTTTAAAATGAACTGGACTTTTTGTTAACTAGTTTTCTACTAGTTGAGCCTATGAACAACTCCATGAGCAGGAGCTAGGACTGTGGGTTCTGTCTCAACAATGGTGTTTTCGTCTTATCTGTGGAATGATTATAAAAAAACAGAGCTGTTAAAAATAAAACAAACTATTTTTTTTTAACTTAAAAGAAAAAATAAGTAATTACATGAAAAA
Organism: Pavo muticus; assembly: GCA_016647715.1. Classification (NCBI taxonomy): domain Eukaryota; kingdom Metazoa; phylum Chordata; class Aves; order Galliformes; family Phasianidae; genus Pavo; species Pavo muticus. Next base: position 1,435,512 of record JACDJE010000220.1, on the reverse strand, counting down.
TGCAACTTAAGCCAAAAAGAAAAAAACACATTAGATTTCACTAGCTGCTACATTTGAGAGGTTAAAAATGTGACCATTGCCTGAATGAATGGAAGAGCTCAGAAGCCTGCAGCGTGACATTTGAAAACTGTCAAGCCTTTTAGATTGTCTGTTGAGCTGTGGTTGTCACTCTTTTTCAGTGGATAAGCTTTGGAGCTGAGCAGCTATTTCCATCTGCAGAAGTTTTTGAGATTGATGAGCGTGGCATAGAAGTTGTAAATGAATGGTTGAATTCTATTAGTGCAGCAAGATTTAAAATAAAAAACAGGCAACTTTGATGTCAGAACAGCATTCTTATGAACAACATTCACTTTCAAATTCTTTTTAGAATGAAAAGAGTTGCAACAAGTTGAATTCTCTCAGTAGTTCGACAGACGAATAGTTTAGCTTCTGGCACTGCACACTTCTTGCATACTATTTGGGTGCTTTAACACTTCATCAAAGTGTGAGGTTTTTTTTTTTTGGGGGGGGGGGGGGCGGCATGATGCCAGGCTGAGACCAATGCTTGACAATGGTATATTTTGTTATCAAGTATTCTTCTGGATTGTTGTGTACTGATTCTCGCTGATAATGATGAGGAGCTTAATTTGTCATCAGAAAGACCTCCAGAGCAGCTGCAGCGTGGTATGCTTCTAGTGGCATAACTTCCAGATGTGTTTCCAAACAAAGAAATTTCCAAATTTCTTGAAAATGCAATTAAAAACTGAATGAACTGTTCATTTTGCTCAGGCCCAGAATGCAAAAAATGACTAGTTTTGCTGAAGTACAAGGAACGTTTTATAATGTAGAGTAGTGGCTAGGGGAAAAATGAAATTTCTTAAAATAAGGCATTCATTTTAGTTAGCTGGTAACTTTAAAGAATAATAATAATCTGTGTTTTGTCCGTATTGTTGACTATCTCACTGAAGAAACGATACTTCAGCTAGATTCTGGCTTCAAGTCGAATAGCAAGATACATATGTACTCTTAGTTTCCAACCCTTTTGCTTGCCTGCACTGTGTTCAGTGAAGAAGAATTGTCTTGAGCCTCATAGAAAATATATAGTTAAATATACAATTAACAAAACTACTTTTATTTTCTTAAATTGTGAGCTTTGTAAAGCATTGATAAGTAAAAAAATTTGTCAGCACCGCATGAGGGATATTTCTCCTGCAGTGAATATATTAACTTAGTTAACTAGTAGTCTTGAACTTCTTTTGTTTCATTAAATGATTTAATAAGAAAACTTACCTGCCTGTGTAGTAACAAAAACACGTGCCTTTGCAGACATGCACACACATATAAATAAGCTGAAATATTATCAGCAATAACAGCAGTTTACTTGCTGGTCAGCACAAGCACATATAACGTATAACGTGGGTTTTGAGTCAACTCAGTTAGCATTGCCTTGCACCCTTATGCACTTGTTCTGACAATATGGCAAGAATCTTGAGTCAGAAACATTATTCATGACATTTGGCTAGTTAAAATATTTCTCAATTCTTCTGCAGGTATAAAAAAGTATGTTGTTGGCCTAATTATCAAGACGTCATCTGATCCAACATGTGTAGAAGTAAGTGAATTCTTTCAGGGGGGAAAAAAAGAGAGGGAAATACTATGCATAATCTGACTTGTCTTTTCCATTTTCCAGAAAGAGAAGGTGTATATTGGGAAACTGAACATGATTCTTGTTCAGGTAAGCTGGAGTTCAGGAAGCATTAAATGTTGTCATAAGTATTTGGTTTTGTTTAAGTAGCTAACATACGGGTGTTTCACTTTCCAGATTCTGAAACAGGAGTGGCCAAAGCACTGGCCAACTTTTATAAGCGATATTGTAGGAGCAAGCAGGACTAGCGAAAGCCTTTGTCAGAACAACATGGTGATCCTTAAACTATTGAGTGAAGAGGTGTTTGACTTTTCCAGTGGCCAGATAACTCAAGTGAAAGCGAAGCATTTGAAAGACAGGCAAGTATAATATTTAATATATCCTCAATAAATAGTGCATACTTTGCTGAGTGGCAGATAGTTTCTCTTGCTAGGAGGTTTTCAGTGAAAGGATACATCTAATTTTATAGCTGACCAATCTTAGTTTATACATATGTTACAATTGGAAAGATTAGCAGGGTGGAAGGGCGATACAAAATGTAACAACAGAGGGACCAGCAGGGGTAGGATGGTGTTTTACAGGAAAGTAAATGTGCTCACCTGTCTCCAAAGAGCTAGACTTGCAGAAAGGACTCCAGCAGGGGAGGGATCTCCAACCAGAGATCCATCCACAGTGGCAGTCAGCCCTGAAATGGGGTGTAAGGCAGGCTCCACCCCTTCCAGTTGCAGTTCCAGGTGAATTGCCTTCACCTGTGCTCCCAGGACTGACCCTATCCTTTCCCCAAGTGATCAATCAGTGGTTCAGGCTGTGATTCAGCAGTTCCCATACAACATATATTTCTGCATTATTGCAACTGCCTCATCCCATGGTGGTCATGGAATCATAGAATGGTTTGTGTTGGAATGACCCTTAAGATCATCTAGTTCCAACCCTCCTGCTATTGGCCCTCTAGACCAGGTTGCTCACAGCCCCATCCAACCTGGCCTTGAACGCCTCCAGGGAAGGGGCATCCACATCCTGACTGGGCAACCTGTTCCAGTGTCTCACCACCCTCACAGTAAAGAATTTCTTCCTAGTATCTAGTCTATATTTACCCTTTTCCGGTTGAAAGCCGTTAGCTTCTCATCCTGTTGCTACTTGCTCTTACAAAAAGTCTTGCCCCAGCTTTCCTTGTCGGCCCCCTTCAGGTACGCTCTAAGGTCCCCTCGGAGCCGCCTTTTCTCCAGGCTGAAGAGCCGCAGCTCTCTCAGCCTGTCCTCATAAGGACATAAGGCTCCAGCCCTCTGATTATCTTCGTGGCCCTTCTCTGGACCCACTCCACTCCAACAATTCCATGTCCTTCTTGTGTTGAGGGCTCCGTAACTGAATGTGAAGCTGCTCCTATCCGTCTATAGAGGGCCTCATCCACTTGGTCTTCCTTTAGCAGTCTCTTGCTAGGATGTCTCCTTCCTCTGCCTTCCCTTTAGCCCTAATCCGTACGCTCTCTCAGCTCCTCATCTGTCCCCAGTTGGAGCTCCATGGACTCCAGGTGGTCACTGATGTAGAGAGCAACACCCGTCCCCCTTTTCCTGTGCCAGTCTTTCCTGAAGAGTCTATACCCATCTATTCCTACATTCCAGTCATGAGAGTCATCCCGCCACATCTCAGTGATGCCGATGACATCATAGCCCTTTACGCACCTTACGTGCCTGTAGCTCTTCTTGGTTGTTCCGTAACTCTGTGCTTTAACATGCCAGCGTGAGTTTGGTCCTACCCTTTTAGCAGATATTTCAACACTGCTTGGATATCTGGGCTAGATTTTGTGGGTACAGATTTGGACTGCTTAACACGTTGTTGTCATCGTCGTTTGTAAAGAAGCAGGGTGGCTTGTGGATGCTTCCAAGGATTTGTAGGTGTTCAGAACCTGTTTTGTGGTCACAGGCACTTCGATTAATACAGTTTGGGTAGTTTTTGGAACTTGGGTGTGCTTCATTTTTTTTATTTCTTTTTTTTTTTTAGTATGTGCAATGAGTTCTCTCAGATATTTCAACTGTGTCAGTTCGTGATGGTAAGTATTAAGTTTTTTTTACCTCTTCCACACTAGCTCCACCCAGTCATGCCTTAGTAATGTTATATGCACTGATATGTTCCTGCAGGAAAACTCCCAAAATGCTCCTTTAGTTCATGCAACTTTGGAAACTTTGCTACGATTTCTGAACTGGATTCCTCTGGGATATATATTTGAGACTAAGTTAATCAGCACACTAATATACAAGGTATGCATGTAATTACTGATAGCTTTTTAGTTTAAAAGTTGCAGAATGTGTACCGTATAACACCTTTGTTAAACACTTTCTTTTCTTTTCTCAATAGTTCTTAAATGTTCCCATGTTTCGGAACGTCTCTTTAAAGTGCCTCACAGAGATTGCAGGTGTCAGTGTAAGCCAGTATGAAGAACAATTTGTAACACTTTTTACCTTGACCATGATGCAGTTAAAACAGGTAATGTTTTAGTAAATATTTGGATTTTTATACTGCTTTTAACAGCTTAGTTCAATTTACAAGTTGATACCTTTTATAGAGCTCTTGAGAAATGTTGCATTTCATTGTGCCGTTTGATTGTGTATTTAGAGCTTGATCACAAGACAAACTTTGACTATGCAGAACAGCTGTATTTCTGCAGGATTGATTTATTTTGTTTAATTCAGCATGTGTTTTGTGCTCTCAGGTTGTCTGAGAAAGATGGTGGCAGGTAGGTGAGATGCTGCTGTGTCCTCAGCTCACATTTAAGCGTACTGAAATGCCAGAAGTTTGTGATGAAGTTTGCATACTTTTTATTTTGAGGGAAGAAAGGGTAACTGTAGATGGCGCTTCACATTTGTCCATTTCAATGAGGATACTCTTAGGTCAAAGCTGTTGTTTTTTTTTTTTTTAGCACTTCTGAACAATTAGATTGATTCTGTTTTTGTATCCATTTTTTTCCCTGCTGTGTATAACACAGGTTTCATCAGTCTTTGTGGTCTTTTCCGAAAGGCATGCTTCTAAAAGAAGCACCTCTGCCCTCACCCCTCTCCCTCACTGTGGGCTTCAAGAGGAGCTATAGATTTTTTTAGTTAGAATTCGATTTAAAAGTTGACTTTTTCTTGCCGCTAAATTATTTTATTTTAGACACTTGAACGTTTCCTCATTTTCTTTTTTGTTTCCTTGTTTTTATTTTTTTTCTTGGTGGACGACAGGTTGGCCATGAGCCAGCAGTGTGCCCTCGTGGCCAAGAAGGGCCAATGGGGTCCTAGGGCGCATTAAAAGGAGCGTGGCCAGCAGGTCAAGGGATGTGATCCTCCCCCTCTAATTTGCACTGGTCAGGCCTCACCTGAAGCACTGTGTCCAGTTCTGGGCTCCCCGGTACAAAAATGACAGGGATCTCCTGGACAGAGTCCAGCGGAGGGCCACAAAGGTGATAAAGGGCCTGGAGCATCTCTCTTATGAGGAAAGGCTGAGCGACCTGAGTCTGTTCAGCCTTGAGAGAAGAACACTCAGAGGGGATCTTAATTAATGTTTATGAATATCTTAAGTGTGGGAGACAAAGGGACGTGGCCAATCTCTTTTCAGTGATCTGTGGGGACAGGACAAGGGGAAATGGCCATAAACCGGAGCGTAGGAATTTCCACACCAGTATGCAAAAGAACTTCACGGTGACAGTGACGGAGCACTGCAACAGGCTGCCCAGGGAGGCTGTGGAGTCTCCTTCTCTGAAGATATTCAAGACCCGTCTGGTCGCTTACCTGTGCAGCCTGTTGTAGGGAGCTGCTTTGCAGAGGGTTGGACTTGATCTCTGGAGGTCCCTTCCAACCCCTACAGTTCTGTGATTCTACAGATGATGCTCTTGATTCTGAATGCAAATACGTTCAGCCAAAGCTTTTACTTAAAATAACAGTTGAATGCTTAATTGGGTGTTTAGCTTGTTTTGTAACTTGGGGTTTTTTTTAGCATGACTGTGGCATCTGAATTTGAAGCAAGCTTGCATTTATTTGACCTTTTGTAGAGAACTAGAGAACAATGGAAACCAGAATGCTGGCAGCAGCAAAGGTGTTTTCTCCCCATTCTATAGCTTAATAGTATTGGCATTAAAGAAGCTGGACAACACTGAAAATTTTCCAGTTTTATAACAATAGAATTTGAAAGTTGGTGTACTTCTTAAGAAGGTATCACAGAGATCTTTGGTAGATTACTGAAAAAATTTGTATTTTTCTAGGTCTTCTTTACTAATTTATAAATGTTGTGTGGGAGATCCTTCCATACTGTTTTAATGTTATGGCTGCCATGTTACAAGGTACAGGTAATAAAGACATTTTTGGAACAGTTTTGCTTGATACCAGTTGAAAATGTCTTGAAATAGGGTAGATGCTTCCCCTGTCTTTGCTGTTAAAAGCGCTAGGAAGAGGTTTCAGAAAAGGTTATCAGAACTTCAGTGTCTGTGTAGTCTTTCATCATACTGTCCAGCTTGGAGACAAGCAATAAACAAAAGGAGCAGGAAGACTTTGGGAGGAAGGGCCTGGTGAAAAGGAGCGCTGTGAAAAGTACTAGAAAGGCTTTTCTCAAAAAATAAAAAAAAAAAAAGAGCAATACGATTGGTAATGTGCAGTAGTTCCACTTACATGTAAAACAGGACGTGGGTATTTTTTCTTCTTTTGTTAGATGCTTCCTTTAAATACCAATATCCGACTTGCCTACTCAAATGGAAAAGATGATGAACAGAACTTCATTCAGAATCTCAGTTTGTTTCTCTGCACATTTCTCAAGGAACATGGTCAACTTATAGAAAAAAGATTAAATCTGAGAGAAACATTAATGGAGGTAAGCTGCATAGTTTACCCAGTTTAAAAGTAGAGGTTTCTTGTACTTGAATAACATGATACTAATATGACCTAGATTCTTGTGCTTGTATAATTTTTTTCCCATAATCAGTAGATGATGTGAACACAAGAAACCTTTTAGACTTTCCAACTGTGCTTCAATAGCAATTTATTTTCAGTGGTGTTATCCTTAAAAACAAACAAACTGTGCAAAACGTGTGCTTTTCTCTTCCTCTTCTTACTTGTCTCTCCTCTAAAGTGTAAATGCTGCTTTAAAATGCATTCAAAGAAATATTGTGTAACCTTTTTCTATGGTATCAAAACTCAACATTTTTGTTTACCTCACTCATGCAGGTGACTTCTGTCAGTGTGTATGAAATGTGTACTTTGTTTTTATTCAACATCCAAGCTTGGTGTGTAGGGTACAGCAAATGCCATTCTCCAGCTTTTCTGCCCTGGTGTAACTTCTTGCCTAAATTGTCATTTCCCAAAGTTTAACTGAAATGCTTAGAGTATATTGTCCTTGCGGACTGTGTTTAGTTTCTGTGTCTTAAGCATAGTCTTTAATGCTGGAGCTCTACAAAGTGCTACTTAATAGGCATGCTTTATATAGTATGAAGAGTCTTGGTGAGAGACCTGTGTTCCACTTGCTGAGAATGAGCTGTTCTTTGGTGACCTTTTATTAGCTCTCTCCCACCCCTGAGCTCCTATGGGATGAAACTGTCTCTATAGGCCCTTGTAGCAGCCTTTGCGATGTCCCATAGTTGAGCTCTCTGCAGGTATGGAGACCACAGGTTGAGGAACCATCCTGAGACAGACTTAAAAAACCCAAAACTACAGTATAAACCTGGAGACCAGTTTTCATTTTGTGGGTCCATCTTGTAGGTGCAGTACTTGTAAGGTATCTGAATTTTAATCTTCTCCATCTGGTATTTGCAATACATTTCTACCCTCTACCAAAAAAAAAGGTATCTATGAATTGTTTGCAAATAGCAAACTGTAGCTCATTTAGAAAACAGATTAAATGGTTGTTTCTTGCTCTATTTTAAAACAACCAAACAAAAAGGAAACAAAAACCTTTCAGCAATCCATGAGTAATTCCTTACCTCAAAATTAGTGAACTTTAGCAAAATAACTGTCAATCGAGGAAGAGATCAAGTTTCAACCCATGTTGAGACATTATTAAGAATATGAAGTTGAATGTCACGTGTAAGTTGGAGTGTGGTCTTTAAATCTTGCCTCCTGTCTTGTCCAGCACAACTATATTAAATTGTTGCACAGTTAAAATTGACATCTTTAAATGGACATCTGCAGAACTCAATTCTGAATGGCTTTGGGTCTTCTGTAGGATGTTGAAATGTTCCACAAAATTTTTAGAGTGGCTTAAAATTGCTGCGAATTTCACTGTCGTAACTTGCAGTGTAACAGAACGTAGTGGGGGGAGGAAAGTAGCTGTGGTGTTCTAATCTGGTTGTTCCTACACTGGATATAGCCAGTCTTCTGAAATTGCTTCATGGATTCATTGGAGTCTTCTAGAGTAGTGAAAGAGGCTAGATAAGTTATTTAAAGTGGAATTGCTGATAAAAATGGATGTGCGTAGGAATAATGTAAGTTGTTTTTGAATCCCTCTTTCAGTGTTGTAGGTAGAGATGTCAAATCAGACTTCTCCTGTCTAAAATGCTTTGGATTGCTTAGTGTCTGAGCTATGAAAATGAAGTCTGTTTTTGTTCCCTTCTGTTTAGATCACTGCTAGGCTGTTGATTGACACTTTTCACTAGGGGATTTTAAAGTAAGATAGTTAAATAATTTTTGAGTATGTAGAACTAACCTCTGTATTTGGTATTAGTCTCAGAGCTGCACTCTTCTCAGTCTGCATAGTGGCTGTTCAGTTAGTAGAGGTGAAGGATGTTTTAGTAGATGTCTTGCCTTGAATGCAGATAAGCAGTGTGGTTTTGAAGGTTTTCTTCCAGATTCCCAAAGGATTTGCAGAAGAGAATAAGTATTGAGAATAGCAGTCCTTAAAACGAGCAGATAAGGGTTTTTTTTTTGAGTGTCTAAAAGAAGAGGTCTTGTAGAAGCTTAGAGGGTGTGATTTTGATAATACAGAAAGAGACTGATTTGGCTATTGCATTTTTTTTTAGATATCTTTAGGCTATTCTGTGTTTAAGAATTGATGCGTGCTTTCAAAATAACATCAACTGACATGGTGTTGTGTTCTTTTCAGTTGCTCCACTGGTCATAACTTTGACTAGTAAATGTCACTGCAGTATTACTACACCTTGTTAGTGAATTTTACACTAATAAAGTATTTTTATCAGTAGTAGGATAACAGAATTTGAAGTAATATGGTTTTAATCTACTTCTGTGTTCAAAAATAGTAAATAGATGCTTACAACACACTTTTCCAGGCTCTTCATTATATGTTATTGGTATCAGAAGTAGAAGAAACTGAAATTTTCAAGATTTGCCTGGAATATTGGAATCATTTAGCTGCTGAGCTCTACAGGGAAAGTCCATTCTCAACATCTGCTTCTCCATTGCTTTCTGGAAGTCAGCACTTTGATGTTCCTCCAAGGAGACAGCTTTATTTGCCTGTATTATCCAAGGTAATCGATGCTTAAATGAAAATACTGTGTAAGTTTAGATACTTTTCCTAAATGCAGAGACTTCACTGTATGTAGGGGATGAGTTCAGAAGTTCAGGAACTTTCCTTGCTTTGAGTAATAGTTGATTCAGCTGTAGTTATTTAATGTGCTGAAATTGCTGAACTTACAAGATGACACCAGTAAATGATAGGACTATTAATAGTGTGCTCTTTTGATACAGTGTATAAACATAAAATAAGAGAGAATATGTATCTGTACAGTTTATTTAAACATACTAACCCTGTTTTCTTCCCTGTTATCACCTCAGGAGCTTCATTTTAACTTTGTAGTAGTATCGCTATGTAGGATTTGCGTAGTAGATTTGCTAAATCTTCCTAGCAGTTTCTGTAATTAGTGGTTTCCAGCATTGGTCTTGGTGTGGGGTTCATGAAAACGTAGCTAACTTCTGTTCAGAGAAGAAGGACAACTTGATGTTTTTATTCAATTACTTGGTGTGGTGGAGTTGTTTTCTACTCAGAGTGATATTTCAAAACCAAGACAATTTATCATAGTATTAAAAATAATGTATTGTTAATTAATTGGTTGTATAAGAGCTGTGGTGAAAATTGAATCCGCACGCGTTGAAGGAAAAAATCTTTTGAAGCTCCAGAAGGTATGGTACTTTCTTAAACAACTCTTAATCTTGTAGAGGTTGAAATCAGCTCTACTCTTAATGGCTTTTTAGTTAGTGTGTCCCTTCAGAATGTTCCTTCCCATTTGCTTGTGTGTGAGCTGACCTGAGGAAGTGCTGGACACATACCCTTTATTTTCATGTTACAACGCAATTCAATTGAAACTTTCCTTTGTAACATACAGGTTCGATTGCTAATGGTTAGCCGTATGGCTAAACCTGAAGAAGTGCTGGTGGTGGAAAATGATCAAGGGGAAGTAGTACGAGAATTCATGAAGGATACAGATTCCATAAACTTATATAAAAATATGAGAGAAACGTTGGGTAAGTGCAGTGGCTGATACTGTTGTCCTGTAGATCTGTGCAGCTGCACCAGTAGCGTGCATGTGGCACAATTATATGGGGGGCAGGGGAGAAAATAAATTTGAAACAGAGTTGTCACGTATCTAAGATCATTAGACTTCAGTGATAACATTTTCTGTTAAATGCAAGCACTGGAAGGGAGCACTGAGTGTTTATTAATAATGTTATGAATGTAAAACAAGTTTTTTTATTCCCACTGCTGCACTTGTGAAGTCAGTATACTTAACAGTAGATCTGTTGTTCTAATACGTTTTTTTAATATCAAAACTTCTCTTTATTGTGTTGAAATTACTACAGTATATTCTCATCCTTAGTAATGTTTCCAGATACGGGGTACAAACAGTCTTAGTTTGAATTCTGGTGTCCGTTATTGCTTAGTGTGTTATCGTAATAGAAGATTCACCTCTTAAAAATGCAGGAGTGCAGTGAAAGTGGCACTGTAAAAATCCATTGCTAAATCTGGACTTTACACTGCTTTTGACTTGGTGGGATTTTGAATTTTACCTGTGTTAGAGAGCCTAATCATTTTAGGGGCTGATGGAATGGTCTGAGTTGATAAAACTGAATCTTTTCACCTAGACTAGTTCAGGAGTACCATCTCCATTTTAATGGTGGGTTATTAAAACCAACAGATGTAATGACACTGAAATAATGAATAGAGGAAAATTATTGACTGACTTGTAAAATGCAGTATAATGTCCCTCAGAGCTAGCCCATCATTATTTCCTATGGCTCATGAGTATGTATGCATTTTATTAATAATTTAACTTAGTAGCTTTACTGATCTGACTGATAGACAAGATATTTCTCTCTCATGTCTTCAAATACAACTCTAGCAGATCTGGGTTTAAATCTTTAGCTTGTTCTGTCACAGGCTCACAAAAAAAGTATTGCACTTAGCATTTTGATTTTGTCTTTTTCTTAGAAGAAATTAACTTGATAGAGATGCGATCCAGTTTGTTGCTTAAAAATATGCCTGGTTACTGTTAATTGTCTTTCAGTGTATCTTACACATCTGGATTATGCAGACACAGAACGAATAATGACTGAAAAACTTCATAATCAAGTGAATGGGACGGAATGGTCATGGAAAAATTTGAATACTCTCTGTTGGGCTATAGGCTCGATCAGTGGAGCAATGCATGAAGAAGATGAAAAAAGATTCCTTGTTACAGTAATTAAGGTATCATGGTACAAGACTAACAGCTTTATCACGCTTCATAGTTTACGTTCAAGAAATTGAGCTTAAAAAGACACTGCTCTACGTTCTTCACTAAGCTACCTTGTACAGCAAACAAGTTGATGAGAATAATTCAATGGGAAATGTCATATCCTGAATGTTAGGCTGATAAATTCCTCAGTCATGAGAATGCATGAATCCAAGTAGCCTTTTCACTGTGAAAATTTTGGAGAGAAAATTTGGCTTATGATGAAATCTTTTGCTTTAGGAATGCAGAAGATATGGAAAGGAAGCACTAATAAGTAAGAGTAACCTTAATGAAGCAAAGGAACGTGCATTGTTTTTAACCAGCTAGCACCCTTCTCTTCTGCCACTTCATTTTTAGTAAATGTGTGTGTGTGGAAAGAGTACGGGAAGAAAACGTTATGTACGGCAGTAAACATGCATCACTGTCACGTCAGAAAAATCCTGCAGAGAGGATTTAGTTTCCCCACTTGCTGTGTAATACCTGTATATTAATCAGTATCAACTGGTTGGTCAGTACTCAGCACTGAGGGTTGCTGTAGTCTGCCCTGTATAAATTATTAATTACATCTAAAACACATGACTGAAAATGTGGTGTTCTAGGTTTGGCTGAAACTTAAGTAATTGTCCTGGTCCTTAACTAGGGTTGTTGGTTTGTTGCTTTTTTCTGTTTTTTAAATTATTTTGGCTTTGAGTTTAATAATAGCAACTGCTTTACTGTGTCATTATTATAGCTTATTTTAGCCTTTATACTGCTCTTCTAGTCTACAAACTTGGGAAGGAAACTAATAATACGTTGTATTGTAGGATCTCCTAGGACTCTGTGAACAAAAGAGAGGAAAAGACAACAAAGCCATTATTGCATCAAATATAATGTACATAGTAGGCCAATACCCACGTTTTTTGAGAGCTCACTGGAAGTTTTTGAAGACAGTAGTCAACAAGCTATTTGAGTTTATGCATGGTAATTATCTCTTTCACTTGCTGTTCTAACTTTCTTAAAGAAAAAAATTGATGCTCAGTACATGTGCATGTCTGGGGGAAAATGCAAAACAGTAACTGATGTGATTTGATTTAGAAACCCATGATGGTGTCCAGGATATGGCTTGTGATACCTTCATAAAAATAGCACAAAAGTGCCGCCGACATTTTGTTCAGGTTCAAGTGGGAGAAGTAATGCCTTTCATTGATGAAATCTTGAACAATATAAATACAATCATCTGTGACCTTCAGCCACAACAGGTACATTTAATTCAGGAGTGTGAGTAAATTTGTGAAGACCAGTAAAAAGTTGTGACATATAACAAAAATTGGTAGTAGTCTTTAAGACTTGAATTGTACTTCTTGGTCATGTTGTGTGTGTATGTGTTAGTGACAGTGTTACGTTACAGATGGTATGGTCAGATTACATTATTAAGGTCTTAATTAGAATTCTTGGAAGGAGAATTAAAGCGTGCTGAGTTAAAATTCTTTTTTTCTAGAATGCTTTTACAAGTAAATGAGATAGTAAATCTGATTTTGAGGTTTTGATTAGCAAAGAAGAGTATTCTGCTGTGGTAGCATACTTACGGGTCTTGCATGTGCCAGGGGCAAGAGAGTACTGGCAGGGAGGATGTGCTCTTGACAGAGTGTAGTGCATGCACAGCATACGCTGATGCATTGCAGAGACATATGGAAACCATGGGCAGAGGAGGTATTAAGTTCCAACTTCTGATTTTCTTGCACTTGGTTTAGCCCAAAGTAAAAGAAATAAATGGAGCTGTATTGTAAGAGAAAGCATGTGCCTGAGACTGCTTGCTTCAAGATATGGTGGTAAAACGAAGGAAGTCTTTGAGATGTACTTAGTAGCATTGGAAGGGAATAGAGGCTTGCTTTAAATGTGGTGTAAGTAAGGAAAGAGCGGAGAAAGATCTTGTAAACTCAAGTGGGAAGTATGTATTTAGTCACTGAAAACCGATTTTCAGCTTTTACTATGTGCTAGTTTTGAACATTCAAACTTTTGGTTAGTCTTCCTTAACCTTTCTGTTTGGCTTCTTGTTCTTCCAATCAGGTGCACACGTTCTATGAAGCAGTAGGATACATGATTGGGGCACAAACAGACCAGACTGTACAGGAGCATCTGATAGAAAAATACATGTTGCTCCCCAATCAAGTGTGGGACAGCATAATTCAACAGGCAACAAAAGTAAGACCGTAAATTTTAAGCTTATTCTATTAACATAAAACTGCTGAATGTTTGTTGTTAGTTTTTTTTGTGTTTTTGTTTTTACCCCTGAAATTAGGTGAACTTAGCTGAGGTGAACTTATATAGAGCAATGGTTGATGTGACAGTAAAAGTGGTGTTTGGAGAGAGAAGACTTAAATGACTTAAGAGTGGTTTAAATCCAGTTTAAAGAACTTTACAGAACATTCCTTAACAGTGTGTAAGATAAATTCTTGAAAGTGACCATTTTTGTACTAGAAGATAAATGGCATTTTTATTGACTAAGTGGAATTAACTCAATTTTTTCAACAGAATGTTGATATTCTGAAGGATCCCGAAACAGTTAAGCAGCTTGGTAGCATTCTGAAAACCAATGTCAGAGCATGTAAAGCAGTTGGCCACCCCTTTGTGATTCAGCTTGGAAGAATTTATTTAGATATGCTGAATGTGTACAAGTGCCTAAGTGAAAATATTTCTGCAGCTATTCAGGCTAATGGTAAGAAATTCCATGTTTTTCTTAACGGGATTGGCAGTGCATGTCATCAGGTTTCAAATTTGTTACAGCTGGGCTTATCTTACTGTGTGTACATTGGTGGTGTTTTTTGTTTGTTTGTTGTTTCTTTGTGTGTGTGTTTGGGGAAGAGAATGACTGAAAATGTGCTTGCTTAGATTGTTATTTTTGTTAACCAGATGTTTTATTCAAAGAAACTCTTGGTTCTGGAAGGAGGAAAGCTATAAGCATGAGTTCAGGAAGGATGCAAGAGACTGTTGACTAATAGCAGTCTTGCAGAGATGAGGTTGTAGTGTGCATTCTTTTGGCTTACTCCCTTTTTGAATAAGAAAAGACCCTAGCATATTGGCAGAGTTTTGGTTTGGTGATATTGTATTACTGAAAAAGCTTTATTACAGAAGTGTAACTTCAGTGAAGGTGCCTCAAGTTTGTCATAAGCTAGACCGATAATCTCTGAGAAGAAATTAAAAGTTACCTAAGTTACCTAACCAATTTTTACTGGATAAATTAGAGTCTGTGATATCTTAAGTAGAATGTGCTGCTGTAGTAGTTCTTGACAAGATGAAATGAATTGGTTATTGGATCTGTCTTATGACAGATTTTCTTACCCATGCAGACAATCATATATGTGGATGTTAAGACTTAACCACTGAACAACTGGTTGACCTTGAAGTAGCTTCTCAGAATTCAGAATAAAACTGGCTATAAAATCAATACATTTCTTAATTCTGCAGCTCTAATTGCCAGAACTCATTCTTATTTAAAACAAAAATAAAACACAACAACCACCAAAATAGGAAGCAGTTGCTAGGACTTCCAGTCCTGACATTTTACTAGAGCAAGAGCTATTGTGATTGTGCTTGCCTCAGAGTATTTCTCACAACTGGTTATCTCTGATGCCTGCAGAAGCAATTCTACCCTTGTTTTCCTGGGTACAGTCTTCCAGGGTTTCCTTGGATATACTGTTACGATTATGTGGCTGTGCACTCAGAGCAGGTTTTACTGATGAGACTTACACTGACTTGGATGTGAGAAAATGAAGTAAAAATTAGGCTCCTTGTAGTAAAGGCAAGTTTGAATGATTAGCTTTGTCTGTGACAAAAATCAGGAGCTTGCTTTAAAACGCTGTGTAAGTTGATGTCCTCTCATCACTTAGTGAGAGTCAGAGGTAAGCTTGATCCAGATAGTTAAATGAACATGCATGATTCCCTTACTTGAACAGTGAGTTGCAGCTTTGTTTTTGAGTTGTGCAGGCAGTGTACTGTCAGTAGTAGTATTATAATACCAAATTGCAACTTGGACTTATGGAGCCGAAACAATGGGGAGGTAGTTTTTATCTGCATAATATGAATGAAAAGTCGTCTTTCTTTGTCATTTGGATATAAAAATGAAACATTCTGAACTTTGTGGAACTGATTTAAGTGAGTCTGTTTGTTGGCACATCTTACCTAGATTAAGTGAAGCTTTACAACTTTTCAGGTGAAATGGTAACAAAGCAGCCCTTGATTAGAAGTATGAGGACTGTGAAAAGGGAAACTTTAAAACTGATTTCTGGCTGGGTGAGCAGGTCCAATGATCCTCAGATGGTAAGTAAACTTATTTTATACAAGTAGTTCATACAACAAAATCAGGAAGAACTCTGCTCTTTTGCTGAAGAGCAGCCAATACTGTTCTGTTCACAGGAACTAGTTTCAGAACTGCAATATCTGAAGGAAGGATAAGGTGTGATCATGCAGAGGGTAGGCCTGAGCTATATTTTGATTGCGTCAGTTAATTTCAGCTGAGGGAAATCCTAGGGGGAAGTAAGAAGGTGTAAGAGAGTCCTCAGGCAACCAGTGCTGGATGAATACAGTGGGTGGGAAGTATATGGATGTGTAATATATCATCACAGAATCACCAAGGTTGGAAAAGACCTACCGGATCATCCAGTCCAGCCGTCCACCCATCGCCAGTAGTTCTCACTAAACCATGTCCCTCAAAACAACATCTAAATCTTCCTTGAATGCTTCCAGAGTTGGTGGCTCCACCACCTCCCTAGGCAGACCATTATTCCAGTGCCTGACCACTTCTTCGGAAAGGTAGTATTTCCTAATGTCCAGCCTGAATCTCCCCTGGCATGGCTTGAGGCCATTCCTTCTTGTCCTATCACTAGTTACATGAGAGAAGAGGCCGACCCCCAGCTCACTACAACCTCCCTTCAGGTAGTTATAGAGAGAGCAATAAGGTCTCCCCTGAGCCTCCTGCAGACTGAACAATCTCAGCTCCGTCAGCCACTCCTCATAAGGCCTGTGCTCCAGACCCCTCACCAGCTTTGTTGCCCTTCTCTGGACACTCCGGGGCCTCGATTTCTTTCTTGCAGTGAGGGGCCCAAAACTGAAGGCACTAGTTGAGGCGCAGCCTCACCAGGGCTGAGTACAGAGGGATGATTGCCTCCCTGCTCCTGCTGGTCACACTGTTGCTGATACAGGCCAGGATGCCATTGGCCTTCTTGGCCACCTGAGCACGCTGCTGGCTCATATTCAGCTGAGCATTGACCAATACCCCCAGGTCCATTTCCTCTACATATTTTTAGCTTCTTTCAGAACTACCTTGCAATTGCTTGAGACTTTGTTCAGTAACTGCACTGCTGTAACAATGTCTTGCTGTTTTA
This sequence comes from Pavo muticus, assembly GCA_016647715.1. NCBI lineage: Eukaryota > Metazoa > Chordata > Aves > Galliformes > Phasianidae > Pavo > Pavo muticus. Next base: position 1,418,849 of record JACDJE010000220.1, on the reverse strand, counting down.
TTTAGGTTGCTGAAAACTTTGTTCCTCCTTTGTTGGATGCAGTTCTCATTGACTACCAGAGAAATGTTCCAGCTGCTAGAGAACCTGAAGTACTTAGTACTATGGCTATCATTGTAAACAAGCTGGGTGGACACATTACTGCTGAAATACCTCAGATATTTGATGCTGTTTTTGAGTGCACGTTAAATATGATCAATAAGGTATTATATGTAAATTTTGGATAAAGCTGGAAAAAAAAAGGGATTTTATATTAAGAGTACTAGTTTTTGGGTATTGCAAGAAAGGGGGCAGTATGTAGTTAAGTGTTATTACATGGCTTCTGTTTTATGGAAATTAAGTTGAGGGTCATGAATTCTGGCTGTCTAGGTGAATGTCTTAATCTCATTGACTCAGTTTCTTAATACAGTTGTGAAATTAAATGATGAGTTGCTTTTCTGTTCCAAGACCTTGGAATGTTCTGGAGGCTGAAGTATACTTTAAGTAGACTTCAGTGTAGGGTGAATGACTAGAATTCACATGTACTTATCAATACTCATATTCCTAAATTTTTAGTTCTTTGAATATTTCTTTGCTGAATTCCATAGCTGATAGTTTCTGTGCTACAGTTTACAATAGGTACTTGCATAATACTGGCTAGATTAGTGCCATTTTGCAGTAGTGTGAGCCAGAAGGTGCATCCCTGTAGTACCTAGGTGCTTAATTGCTGAGGCCATCTGTCTTGTGTCTGTGGAGCAAGTAGTAATTAAAGTTGTGTACTGACAAAATGTGGTTCAGCCTTTTGAAACTGTGTAACTCTAGAAAATGGTCTTACTGAGCTTTGGTGGTGAAAGTATGGGGGAAATCTTTACTGGGAATCTGGGAACTCTAAATTTTGTTTTGTATCCAGATTTCTTCAAACCTGAGATCTAAATGCTATTCCATATTGGATATTGACTCGCTCTTCTTAGCAGGAATTATGGTGGATCTTTGAGCTATTCAGGAAGCTTGACTGACTGTGCTTTTTTTTTTTTCCTTCCTCTTTCTCCCTGCCCCCCACTCTCAGGACTTCGAAGAATATCCTGAACATAGAACAAACTTTTTCTTGCTACTCCAGGCTGTAAATTCTCATTGCTTCCCAGCATTCCTGGCCATTCCACCTGCACAGTTCAAACTTGTTTTGGATTCTATTATTTGGGCTTTCAAACATACAATGAGAAATGTTGCAGATACAGGTAAACTGAAGTTTTAAGTGTTAAATATGTAGATTATTTTCTTGCATTTTTAGTTAAACGTAGCATTCCAGTCACACTGTTAAATACTGTATTTGCTGCAGAAGAACAGTATTTTCCCGTCTCAATTTCAAGTTGACAACCAGATACCCATTAATGTACTGAAATAGTTGGATGCTGTTTTCTAACAGAAGAGGGCACTGTTAGTTTCTGCATGCTTTCTCTTCAGATTGTGAGGGTGTTTCTGAAATGGCTGGACTGATGCAACAGCTCACTGCTGGTATTCTGCTTTAGCTTTCATTGTGCTGTCTGGAGTGTTTAACTTGCCTCACTTAGACAGTCTCTGAGTTACTACTGAAAAAGACAGCAGAAAAATGAATGGTGAGTGAATTCAGTCTGGGAGCCAGCTATGACATAAGGAGAGGGAATTACCTTAGACTAAAGGAAAGCTGCTTCTTTTGAACAACAGTAAGTAAAACTTCATCTCAGGTTTCACTGAGAAGCTATTTTTAGCACGCTTGAGTAATTAAATGTCCTCCAGGATGGGATTTGCCAAGGAAGGCTAGGAAAAGCTATGTAAATGTCATAAATGCTAAAAGCATCTCAACCACAGGATAAAAATGATTGTTTTGAAGCTACCTCAGTATTAGCCAATTGTTTATGTTTGGAAGGGATAAAAGATACCTTTGTGTTGCGTTTCAGGTAGTAACGTAACTGTGTTTGTGTAATTTTTCACTTCCTAAATTAACTAGAATGTCTTTTCAGAGAGTTTCTCACTTTTGTTTGTACCAGTGAAATTGTGTAGTTGGCTCTTCGTGGTTCTGCCGTCTAATAATGAAAACCAAGTTGGTGCTCTGTATAAATGTCTGCCGCCCTCTACTGGCTGCTTGAGGAAGTGCCTGTGTAAATGATCAGTGTAATACTTTTCAATGCTTGTCAGAATTTCTTGGGATGTTTGTCTCACTTTGAAAAGGTGGAAAGATGCACGGAGCTTTTGGTATGGTTTTGTTGTTCATCTTTTATGCAAACTTTGCAGGACTTCAAATACTTTACACTCTGCTACAAAACGTTGCACAAGAAGAGGCTGCTGCTCAGAGTTTCTATCAGACATATTTCTGTGATATCCTTCAGCACATCTTCTCTGTTGTAACAGACACTTCACACACTGCTGGTAAGATTGTGAGCCAGATGAAAACAAGCCTTTCAAATGTCATAGTAATGTTGCATTTCCTGTTCTGAATAATAACAACATATGTATAATTTGATCTGTTCAGGTTTGACAATGCATGCATCAATCCTTGCATACATGTTCAACTTGGTAGAAGAGGGAAAAATAAGTACTCCATTAAACCCTGGAAATCCAGTGAATAACCAAATGTTTATTCAGGAGTACGTTGCTAATCTCCTCAAATCTGCATTTCCTCATCTACAAGAGTAAGTGTGCTGTAGTTGTTTTATACTTCTGAGTGGATACTTACATCTTGAAATACTAATGGATGTATTTACTGTTAGTGCCCAGGTTAAGCTGTTTGTAACAGGACTCTTCAGTTTAAACCAGGATATTCCTGCCTTCAAGGAGCACCTAAGGGATTTCCTGGTCCAAATAAAGGTATGTTTGGCATGGTTTCTTACAAGAATTGTAAAAATATTTAGCAGGATGATGTTTTTAAAAGTAATTGGACAGTGTTCATTTATAATAGGGTGTATATTTTACTACTACTTAAAATTGTCATGGCTTGAGAGTCTAGATACTGGATCACATAATCCATTTCAGCATAATTTAATTGTATAGATTGGGTTTAAATGCATGCTGTTGCTTATACTTTGTGCATACATATAGGTCTAAAATGGCCATAAAACAGATTTTGTTTCAGCTCTGCTTGGGACTGGGGCATGTTTTGAAAGTTGGCAGACTAGGGCTCTGCTTTTATTTTTCCAAAGATGCTAAAATTGAAGATGATTGTACGAAAGTATATGTTAAAGCTCTTCTCAGGTTACATCAGGTAGCTATTTGAAAAATTGTGAAGATGCTGCTTCAGCGATAAGCTCAAAAAGCTGTTACTGCGCCGCCCTACTTACGATGTGTGGTGAAAATACCAGAAGTCTTTGTCTTCTGTATTAATTCTCATCTTACATGTGGAAAGCAGAACAAGAACTATCTGATGAGGATGTGAAGGGAAGATGTGTCCAACATTGTTCTTGATTTTTCGGAAGCTGATTACTCTTCCTGATGCAATTAAAGTGAAATAATGGGTTTTGTGTGCATTATACAGGAATTTGCAGGTGAAGACACATCAGATTTATTCTTGGAGGAAAGAGAAACCGCCCTTCGACAAGCTCAAGAGGAGAAACATAAACTTCAGATGTCTGTACCTGGCATCCTTAATCCACATGAAATTCCCGAGGAGATGTGTGATTAAAAAATAAGTTCTGCGGTTTTCTTTCTGTGCAGCCACTTTGTTGTGACAGAAGAAAACAGCACTTGGATATTTGTTGACCAAAATGATGCCAATTTGTAAATTAAAATGTCACCTAGTGGCCCTCTTTTCTTATGTGTTTTTTGTATAAGAAATTTTCTGTGAAATATCCTTCCATTGTTTAAGCTTTTGTTTGGTCATCTTTATTTAGATTTGCATGAATTGAAAATTACTGCATTTTCAAAGTAATTATTTCATGCCCATTTTTGTGGCTAAGGGGAAAATAGGCAAAACATAAATTGTAAAGGACTATATTGCAAAACTATACAATTTCCTGTAAGAGTATCAATTTTTAATTTGGGATCATTTTCTTTCTAGCCTGCCCTGCAGTCTAGGAGAAAAACTAATGAGTAAAACAGTTTTAATTAATTGTTAAGCAGAGGATTATAGTGCTGCAATTGTTTTGATCAGTTAGCAGCTTTTGGATTTGAGTGGGTAAAGGCTAGGCTTACATGTATTTGCAAGTTGTATGGCAAGTTTGCAGCAAGATCATGTGCATATCATCCCATTGTAAAGCAACTTCTAAAGCGTATGGGAACACAGTACAGTTAGTTATTTTTACACAGTTCTTTTGTTTTTGTGTGTGTGCTGTCGCTTTGTCGACAACAGCTTTTTGTTTTCCTCAATGAGGAGTGTTGCTCATTTGTGAGCCTTCATTAACTCGAAGTGAAATGGTTAAAATATTTATCCTGTTAGAATAGGCTGCATCTTTTTAACAACTCATAAAATAATAATAAAAAAAAACCCTCTGGCTTTTGAGATGACTTATACTAATTTACATTGTTTACCATGCTGTAGTGCTTAAAGAACACTACTTAAAAGCAAAATAAACTTGGTTTACATTTATTTTTCTTTCTTTGGCTTATTCTTTTATTGGATGAAAATGCTGTGATCGTATTAAAGGTTTGTATCCTGAAGGCATAGGACATGGTCCTTGAGGTCTAGGTTACCATTGCTTCTGATTTCCCCTGATCGCAAGGACTTTGGCTATGCTTGAAAGCTAACATGAAATAAGTTGGGTTCTATTTGAAAGTGTAGTAGCTGTTTTGACTTAACACCATGACTAAAAATACTCCATAGTACATTGCTATAGAATGCCAGTAATAAGGTATTCTTGCTCTCAATATATGTACTCTTTGTATTTTATTCCAGAGTTATTGAACTGTATCTTGACTAAAAATTGATACTAGTACATGTTAATAACACGTATAGACCAGATGTGCAGTTATTTTTCTACCGAAAGTTTTGTAGTTAAATAATTTTCGCAGACGTATGAAGTACAGATGAGAAAACTTTAGTGTGAACACTAAGATGGTGTACAGTCTTGGCCTCCCCATGTTTGCAACGTCTCTCTTCTGTTTTCTAACAGTTGACATTAAAGTCTCCCACAGGTTTTTGATTTTTTTTTTCCATTTATTTGGTCTCTGGTCTTAGGATTGTTACTGTGATGCGAAGCATAACAATTAATGCAGAGCTGTAAAACAAAGTTAGACAGTTGTGGAGGTGCTTTATGTAAGCTTGGATACCGTAGGTGATTTTGTGCTGTACATTAATTTTGAAGTAGAAGTGCATGAGATAGCAGTGTTCAATGTATAATTTTACCGTAACCAGAATGTTTCCAGTCTTAAGTACTGGTCCCATTCTGTGTCTGAAAATCTCTCTATTGCTTGACTTAGCTGGCCTTAAAAAACCAAAGCCACTGCTGCTGGAATATCTTTTATCATCACAAATACTGCAATCTGAAAGTGCTAAGCTGTGGAGACAAGGTTCCTCAAGCCCTTTATGACTGGGACTTACAATGTAGCCTACCAAAATTGTTAATTAGTTTGCTAGATGAAAGATTTCATTTGTTTCTCAGATTCATGCTTTAAGCTTTTTTATGTCTTTCTGTCCTGTTGAATTACAGATATTTTTGTTCTTGTAAGGCAATACATACCCTAAGAAGCAGTTTAAAGTGTTTGAATACTGTTGAAGGATACTAAAATTGCTTGTGACCAGGCTTAGTCACAGCATTATAGAGCTGCAGATTATCAAAAGCTGTGGAGACCAGGAAGAAAACTACTAAACTGGAAATAGCCCCAATAGTGTGACATCAGAATGACCATATTCCACAAGCCACAGAACTAGATTAGATCAGACGTGCAGTGAAAATAGTTTGAATGAAAAGCGCGCCTGTGCTTCTACGTGCACCTTTCGTTTTCAAGGTTGAAGTAAATTTGCAAGGCTCATGGTCTGATGCGTACTAAAGAGTTAAGTCTGACTTCCAAAAACCACCTGAAGTGTGTTTAAAAATGCAGTTCAGATAAGAGTTTTTCATTATTTTGATACCTTTTATATTATCTGGTAACAAAATGTTAATGTTAGTTCTCACTTCCCTTTTAAATCTGAAAAAAAAGCTGTGTTCAAAATTGGTGCCTTTTGCTGATCTCTGCAGATGCTATGAAAATTCAGCTTATGCAGAGTTCTTGATAAAATTTGGGGGGAAGGGTGTGTCTATTCCTAGTGCAGTTATCCTGTATGTCAAAAGATTACTACAATGTACACCTGAGAAGGTTGTAGATACTACATTGAATGCACACTCTGGAAATGAAAATAAATGGATAAAAAGCATGAACCCATCATAAAAATAACTACAACTTGTAATTATATGTAAACCAATGTTTACTTTGTGCATATTTCTGTACAGATTTTAAAAGAAAAATTCTGTGTACTCTAGGTACATTCATTAACAAAAATATTACAGGGTGTTTTCTGTGTTTACATGAATTGATTGCCTGTTAGCTGATGAAGACACCCCCAAGTGCTTGTTTCAGGCTACCATGTGTTTGCTACTGTAACTGGAGCAGATTATTTTCCAAAGCATTTTAGGTTAGTTTTCTTTTTCTAACTTGAATAATTTGCTGTGTGTTAATCTGATTGGTTAAGTGAACTATTTTCCAATAAAGTTAATATTTATGCAAAAAGCTTTAGAACAATGTTCATCTCTCAAGGAAGCTTGAAGTTATTTCCAGTAGACTTCAGCACTGGAAAGCAATAAAACTGGCTGTGGATTTCTTTGGATGAAGGGGAGTGGCATTAGGAACAGATGCTGCAAATATCACAGCATTAAAATGTACAGAGGCTGACTAAAGCAGGGAACTTGCTTTAGTGTTGAACTGTGCTTCTGAGGCTGTCTGTCCCTCTAGACAAATTATTAGTCACCCAAAACTTAAGGGGCACTATTTTCTTGCTCGTATGGGTGCCTAGATTCTTTTTTGTTACTCTTCATCCCATGTTACTAGGTATGTCTCCAAATGTAATAGGACAAAAACCAAAATGCTAGAGATTGCTTTTAAAAACCATTTTGGTTACAAAATTGGGTATAAGAACATACCTCTCCTTCCTGCCCTTCATGAATACACCTCTGTACGTGATTTAATGGAACTGAATTTCTGTTTGGACTTTCACATTCAGGAGATCATTGCTGAAGTTGACTGATCAGCAACATTCTCTTGGGAAAAGGCTTAGCCAATCATTTTTCAAATTTTACATACAATGCACCTTAATTACTAAATGCACCTGAAATCATGAATCATTTCTTGAATATGGGGAGAAAAGATTCAGTTAGGATTAAAAAGTGAAAATACAGTGAGTGCTTGTGTTTCTAGTAGTATGAATGCTATGTAAGGAAATAGAAATTCCAGATAACTTTTCAAGCCTCTACAAAAACACCGTATTACACATTTTCTGTGGTAATTTGCACATTCACAGGTAAATTCAAAAATAAACGTGACACGTTCCTGGGGAAAATAATATAACTGATACTGCTTCAACTTAAACTTTTGTCACCAAGGGTTGAATGGGAGAAGACCTTTTCTACTTCTATTCCTGTTAGAACAAAGATGAACAGTTGGGAACTCAGGTTGGCATTGGGACTCCGTGTTCTCTACTTTGAGTGTTTATACATTTGGGTGAGATTGTTTGGACTACCTGATGGAGCATGTCAGCATACTGCAACAGATCGGCTTCATTTATCAAATACAACAACTTTGCAGAACTACGGGGTTTTTTTGTTGCTTTTTTTTTTAAAGTTGAATGTAGCTATTCAGTCTGCCAGCTGTCTCCTCAAAACACCTATCTTGTCTAAATTAGAACTCTGACATGAATCAAATGCTACTGCAGGTATGTACATACTTGCCCTGTGTTTGCTTTTCATTTTCATACATATGTCTTCCTGTGTTTATTCATGCTGTTCAATGGGAACAAGAAAACACTTTAAAGAATGAAGATGGGGCTAAGGAGGGGTGTTTTCAAAGATCAGAATATGGATGAGAGTGATGTAAGTTAAAAAGATACAAGTGAAGCACTCATATTTACACTTACTGGGTTAAAAAGCATTTTTCCAAATACCCTATCAAAATAAGTAAAAGGGCTTATTTTGTGAGCTGTCTCAGTTTTTCTTAGTTCTTGGCAAATCTGCAGTCTTTGGGGGTTCGTGTAAAGACTACTGGGAACAATGGACCAACTGAAGATGAGGGAGAGGAGTTAAAATTGTTTTATCTCAGTGTGACTACATAATTCTGTGTGATGGAAAGAACTGTCTGCAGACTGCTTACTACCACAGCTGTTATTTTGACATGACTGTTGATAACGAGATAGTAATGATCAATTTTCTTGTTTGGAATCTGTAGCATTAGATCTAGTGTGAGGTGTTTGGGGTTTTTTTTGTTTGTTTGTTTGTTTTGCATCAGCCTTATTTTATTAACTTCCCTCCCCAGAGCTCTACCTGTGAGCATTTTGCTTCTTGGATTAACTGCTTCCAAGCATGCAATCATTAGAGCAAACTTCTACAAAGATAGTCGTAAATACATGCTTTACCAGTGAAGAGTCCAAGAGTTCTGCTTGCTTTTGAATCAAAAGGATATCAGTTATGTGACAACTTCTTTAGAGTCCGAAATAATCAAAAGTTGAAACACTGTGAGAGAGATGATCCCAGAATTAGGCTGAGTACAATCCTCAGGCTATTTAAATGCAGGTTTAGAAAGACCACCTGACCCCTAATCCACATCAGGGTTTTTTTCTTTTGGTGAATGGTTAATTTCATCTTTAACCTAAAAAAAAAAAAAAAAAAAGAAAAAAATTGCCTGGACTGAGTTACTAGTCTGGTCTTGGGACGCTGACACTGCAAGCATACATATGGATCTCAAACAGTTCACCTTGTCAACATTTGGATATAGAATTTTACGTTTGCTCTTGCATTTCTCTTCAATTACTACTTCAGAACTGTGCTGTCAGCTTACCGAAGGAAGCATTTCCTGATTAAGAGCAGCATTGCAGTCGGGGGAAGGAAAGAGGGCTTCCTAGGGATCAAACCACATTGCAGTGATGCTACATAAAGGCCAAGAGAAAATAAGCAATGGATAGAAGAAAGAGTAGCTGATGATCACTATCACAAAAACTGTAGGTCACTTATAGGTCCTGCTGCCTTTTGTTTGGAAGTTTGCATTTAATTTTAAAACTGCAATTTCATTTTTCTTTAACAAAAATAAGATTGCGTGCTATAAAATTTACTTCACAATATTCTAGTCTGCACAGAAGTGGGAATAAGGTCACTCATATTCCTCTGTTGTATATGTTGAACTTAGCACACGATGCCGTGATTCAAAAGGCCCCTTTCTTGTGCTGACTGTGGTGTTTATGCGGCTATGCAATCAGATCAAAGAGCTGATTTGTCAGAAAATTAAACTTCTGATGCCCTGGCAGTTAATTTTGGATCTATGAACAAATGGACTGCACGGTTTAAGTATGGAAGAGGGTAAAGAGAAACAAACACAAATTGAACTCTGATTATGCAGTGTGGAACTATATTTTCTGTTATAAATAACGATCTTTTTGCAAACGCAGCTGACACACTCAGGTCGCGTAGCCAATCCATTCCACGCTAGCAAAACGATGTTAAAGGTTAAGGAAGGAAATAAACATAATTTATTGCAGCAACGGTGTTTGTGTTAGTTCAGTATGACAACCACGCCTAAGATGCCTACCACGCTTCTTTTTGTATAGATCTGGCTTTTAATTTCAAGAACTTCGATACTGATAACGCTAAGAAGGAAACGCTATTCCAGCAAATGAAGACTGATAGTCTAGTTACGCAGGAGGAAAGCGCCAATCAAACGCGAGAGACGAGACCCCCGGAAGCAAGCAGGCTTCGCGCGTGGCCTGACGGGCGCCACCTGCGGCCCGGCCGTCCTCCCGCAGCGCCTCCGCACAAGCCCGCCAGCTTCTGACAGGCTGAAACGCGTCCTAGTGACGGCGAGGAGGAAACTACCAGCCTGCCGAACTCGCTTCCAGCCCTCAGAAGAGTGCCGGGGAGCAGACAGCAGGACGGCCCTCCGCCGAGCTCGCTTTAAGCAGGAGCGGCCCTCCCCCACCCGTCGGCACGGCACTGGGGGAGGTCCTTCCCAGCGGGGGGCGGGACTAGGGCCGCGACGGGCGCTTCGCGCCTAACCCGTCAGCGCGCGCCGCCTTAGCCGCCATCTTGCCCTCCAGGCCCCGCTGCCGGCCCGCCCCCTTCTCCCTCCCCTCTCGCCGGCCTGCCGCCCGGCCCGGGCTGGGAAAGGCGGGGCGAAAGGGAGGAGGGACTCGGCCGCCTTCGTCTCTCGTCTCGTCGGAAACCGCCGAGCGGAGCTCGAGCGCTCCGTCTCCCTTGCTGCCGTTCCCTCCTCCTCCTTCCCCCTCACCAAAATGGCGGCGCGCGGAGCCGCCGGCAGCCAGTGAGTGACTCGGCTTCCCCTCCCGCCGCCGCCGCGGGCTTATTGGCATCGCTCGGCCGCCCCATCCCCCCCG